>CAUYPK010072143.1:0-31125 GCA_963574355.1 Loris lydekkerianus | reverse complement strand
GGGATTCCAAAGAGGTGGATATTAGCCTTCTTCAAATTATCCCAGAGCTCTCTGAGAGAATGATCCATTTTTGCTCTCCATTTCTCTTCCTCTTTGAGAGTTTGGGAGCGTTCAAAGGCTTTGTCTTCAATGTCAGAAATCCTTTCTTCGGCTTGCTCCACTCTGTTACTCAAGGCTTCTACTGTATTTTTCAGATCTTTGAGGGCTGCAAATTCTTGCTTCAGTGTGTCAAAATATTTGGTGGTTTTGTCTTTAAATTCGTTAAATTCTTGAGACTTTTGAATTTCTTCTCGAATTTCTAATTCTGAGTTTTGAATTGCTGCTCGAATTTCTAATTCCAAATTTTCCTTCATTCTATTAACCTTGTTTGCAATCCAAATTTTGAATTTGATTTCTGACATCTCGGCCAGCTGTTTATAAATGGAATCTTCAGTTACATCTGCCATATCTTTCCTTGGGGGGTTGATCTATTCTGGTTATTCATGTTACCAGTGTTTGTCTGCTGATTCCACCCCATGATTGTTTTACACCATTTGATTTTTTACCCTGGAGCTTTGTCGAGGACCCGTCCAGTGCTATGGCCAGAGAAACTGGGGACCTGTTTGGTGTGGTGGGGCTAAGTCATTCTGTCTTGTTTTTAGCTGGTCTCTGTTCGACCCTAGTGAAACAGTTAGTCTGGGTTGAAGTCTCAGCTGTGTAGAAATACAAGCATTTAAGTCACCCTGCTCACCACAGGCAACAATTGGAAAAGGAAAATCAGACCTTCCAGGGCACCACCTGAATAGTCCTCAGGTAATTGGCTCAGTTCAAAATTTCCAAATCAATTGTCTCAGTCAGCACCTGTCTCAGGTGGGAGAGTTTAAAAGGTCTCTGGCAACTGGATGGCAGGGGTCTGGTGACTACTCTGATATGGCTTGCTCCAGTGCTCCGTGGAGTCAGGAGGACCCACGCAGCAAATAGATCAGTCTGGGAAGGTTGATGCCTCCTTCCCCACCTTGTACCTCTGTCACACCCAGTCACTGATAATCCCACAGGGCTTTGACCCAGTTGCCTGTAGTGAATAGATACTCTAGGGGTTTGCACCTGCCTGAATCACAAGGAAATTGATTTCTGCTCAGCCAGGCTGCTGTTCTATGCCTCTATGTAGCAGAGGGAGGTGAGGCCTGACAACCTTGGGCACTTGATGGAGGCTGGTGGGGGGGGTGTTCACTTAGTTCCAGCCCCACCCCTGATTGATGTTACTGACAGAACAGAACAGAACAACTTTGCAGGAATTTGTTTCTGTCCCTGCTAAATTCCCCTGCAGAAGAGAAGCTGTTTTGAGTTCCCAGAGCCTGTACCTCAGGCCCTGTCTTTGCTCCTGCAGGTTTGTATTTGGTTACCTGTCAGTTCTAGCCTCCTGTCTTCCTTTGTCTATAGGCTGATTATCCCCTGAGGGCCGGGTGCATCTTAGGCTCAGTAAAGCGGTCTTCTGGGTTAGCCCCACCCTGGCAACTTCCTGGCTCTGCGCATGCATTTCTAGTTCCTGTGCTCCACCCAGGCTGGTACTGCCTCAGGAAAACCCTTTAATCATGAGGCCTGAGTTTCCGTCCCAAATCTGTTCCATGGTGGTCGCCTCCTGGGTAGATGCCCGGCCTCCTCTGGTTGCCCAGGGAGACAGGGGGTGTGGCTTCAGAATATCCGTGAGTGAGCCCTATTGTTGCTAAAAGACGGCTGCTCCTCTGCACCTTGGGGCACTGCTGCTTTGGTGTGGTTTCCTCTCAGCCAACCATCCTCTCCTCACTCCCATTCCCCAGAGTCAGCACTGACCAGCTGCAGTTTAGGCCCTGTCCACACCCCTCAAGAAATCACCCAAGAATCTGGACTCCTGGGGGAAAGGCCTCCAGACCTCAGAGTGAGAGTGGAGGGGAGTGCTGCGAGCTCAGAGTTGCAGGTAGAGAATATATACAGTTTTATGCAGTTTTATGCCTGGCAGGAGAATGCTGTGGCATCCTAATAGGGGAGGTAGGTCCAGTTTTTAGAGGGTCTCTCCTGTGGAGTATAGTGGGAGGATCTTTGAACTCTGCTCATTTGTTTGTGGGGCACCCTGAGCTGTTCTCATGGAGGAGGGGACTTCCGTCTGCTTGGTGATGGATTTTGTACCTTTTGTTTGTATCCTTGGGATTGCAGCTCACCTCAGTGGGGTTGATTTGCGCTCTTCAACCTTCTCTCTTGGTGCAGCCCAAATCCACCCAGTTACTTGCTAAATTTCTGTCCTTTAACTCTTCTTCTGGATGGGAACTTCTGTGGAAAGCTGGCTTCAGTCAGCCATCTTGCCTCTGCCCCTTCAGGAGTAAAAAAAATTTTAAATGACCAATGTCATATCCATCCAATCTCTGTCCTATCCCATTTTTGTTCTGTAATGGCAATAGCTTCCCTTAATGATCTTCTGGTTATCTTTTACCTCTCTGTCCTCAATTAAACTCATTTAAACTTTCATCTCCCAGGTAATCCTCAGGTGAGTCACAGT
This sequence comes from Loris lydekkerianus, assembly GCA_963574355.1. Classification (NCBI taxonomy): domain Eukaryota; kingdom Metazoa; phylum Chordata; class Mammalia; order Primates; family Lorisidae; genus Loris; species Loris lydekkerianus. The sequence continues at coordinate 28,616 of CAUYPK010072143.1, read as the reverse complement.
CCTTCATGTGTGCTGTGCGTTACTGCACAGGGAGCACATGAATTTCTACAGCAGCTCAGCAAGGGGAGCACAGCCTGTCACCCAGTGATCTCCCGTGTGGAGGTTAAGAGGAGGTTCTCTCAAGATAAGTGAGTAAGGCCATGTGGCTAGAAAATAAGGGTGAAAGCAGAGACAGGACAAAGAGAGGCTGTTCCTGTGTTGAAGGAGTACTCTCAGGTCACTCTGGAAGTCTTCATGTCTATGTCTATCTGGATGAAAACACTGAGAACAGACCACAGAGAAAAGGAAGTCCTCAATTGTGTGGACAAAATCATTCTCACCCTCCACTCCCATCATGATCATAGAGCTGGTGGTTGCTTTCAGAAAGCAGACCTTTCCCATGCTCTCAGCTATGACCATGTGGTCTTTGGTCCTTTCCTGGGTTGCCTTGAGCTCCTTTTGTCAATGCATTTATGTTAAGTGAACTTTGGCATTCTGTCATCTAGCCTATTTTTTTTGGATATTCTTGACATTAATTTAGGAGTATGTAATATTATATTGAAAGTTGTGCTTTGATATAGAAGTTAAACTTGACTTTTTTAAACAAGAGAAGCTCTCAAATTACAATTACCCTAAATAAGGCTGGGTGTGGTGTCTCTGCCTGTGGTCCTAGCACTCTGGGAGGCTGAGGTGGGTGGACTGTGTGAGCTCAGAAGTTTGAGACCAGCCTGAGCAAGCACAAGACTGTGTCTCTAGAAATAGCCAGGCATTGTGGCAGGAACCTGTAGTCCCAGCTATTTGGGAGGCTGAGGCAAGAGGATCACTTGAGCCCATGAGTTTGAATGTGCTGTGAGCTATGATGCCACGGCATTCAACTCCAGAGCAACTGAGTGAGACTTGGTTTCAAAAAAACAAAAACAAAAGCAAACAAACAAAAATTATCCTAAATGAGGCTTTCGTTAGTCTTACTAAAAGAGGATTTCCTCTGTGTGTGTGTTAGAGGGAGAGAAGAAGAGAGGAAGAGAGAATGAATGAATGAATGAATGAACGAGTTTTAACAAGGAGAATGGCATAGAAAAAAACAGACACAGGTGGTGTCTGTGGCTCAGTGGGTAGGGCACCAGCCCCATATATTGAGGGTGGCAGGTTCAAACCTGGCTCCGGCCAAACTGCAACAAAAAATAGCCGGGCATTGTGGTGGGCGCATGTGGTCCCAGCTACTCGGGAGGCTGAGGCAAGAGAATTGGAGGAGTTCCAACTCCTAAGCCCAGGAGTTGGAAGATTCTGTGAGCTATGATGCCACAGCACTCTACTGAGGGTGACAAAATGAGACTCCATCTCTAAAAAAAAAAGAAAAAAAAAAATTAGACATGTATCAAGCTCACCAGAGGGAAGTGGAAGATGTCTGTCTGTGACAGTGTGGGGAACCACATTTTATCATCCTTATTTGTAGATGTCTACCCTGGGGGCATTATTGGAAGATCCCTGGGTAGAACCAAAAGGAACTACCTAAGGCAACCAACCGTTGCACCTGCCAGGAATGGAATCCTTTGGCTCCCAAAGTAACTGTCTGAAACTGGGGTGTGTGGGGTGCTCTGCTTCTCAGGGCACATAAGAGCTGTGCCTAGGGGTCACACGGGGGCTGAGCAGCCCCAACCCCTTCACTGGTTGGGTTCTTGAGTCAGCCACCTTTCCCTTCTGGGTCTGTTTCCGCACCCGAGGAAATATTATCACTGCCAATGCCATAGCTGTGGGGATCAAGTGGGAAACAGAGGAGAATCCTCAAAATCCACACAGGCACGAGTCTCCTTCACATTTTTAATGCAGAGATAGCCTTGCTCCTTGCTAGCTCTGCTAATGACCTCAGTGGGTCCCTGTGGTATTCCTTCTCCCCTGCTTGTTAATGGTCATTTCATTTCAGCTCAGGACATTGAAGCTGCTCAAGGATCCTGCTCTCATCTGTTCCTTTCCCTGTCTAGACTGGTGAGGCTGACTTGCATGAAATGTAATTTTGGTGCTGGCAGGCCAGCTGCTGTCTAGGATATCACGGAAGGTGACCTGACACCACCTGCAGATGTTAAACACTGTGTGCAGGTGACCTGGCAATTCTCTCTATGTCTCCATTCTGCATACTAAGTCTCTCCATCAATCAGAACTGAGTTCCATCCATCAGAACTGAGCACGGAGGGTGATTTGTTCTGCTAAAGGTCTCACAGGAATTTGTTATTATTTCTGACATAAAAAAAATGGCAAAAAAGAAAGGTCAATTTCTGTCCAGACTTTTGCTGAGTAGCAGATGCTTCCTGTGTGAAAGTAATATCACAGCAGTCTGTTATATTTGCATAGTATTTATGGTCTTAAAAAACAAACTTTGTTTTAAAAATTATACAAGGAATCATGAATATATTAACATGGAAAAAATTCAAGCAATATAAAATATATAGAGGCAATGGTTTCCTCAGGGGGAACATGAGGTAAAAGAGGCTCTTAATTTTGCCTCTATATTGAAAATTTGGTGTGTATTATTCTATAGCTTATATGTGTATAGCATTTGAATAGATATATATAAATACATACACATGGAAATGGATTTTTTTTTTGAGACAGACCTCAAGCTGTCGCCCTGGGTAGAGTGCCGTGGCATCACAGCTCACAGCAACCTCCAACTCCTGGGCTCAAGCAAGTCTCCTGTCTCTGCCTCCCAAGTAGCTGGGACCACAGGCATCCACCACAACACCTGGCTATTTTTTGGTTGCAGCCATCATTGTTTGGTGGGCCCAGGCTGTATTCGAACCCGCCAGCTCAGGTGTATGTGGCTGGCACCTTAGCCACTTGAGCCATAGGCGCAAAGCCTGTAAACGGATTCTTAATAAACATATTATCCAGCATTTATTTTTTTCCTTAATTTTTTTTTTTTTTTTTTTTTTTGAGACAGCGTCTTGGTGTGTCACACTGCTTAGAGTCTAGTGGCATCATCAGAGCTCACAGCAACCTCAGCTCCTGTGTTCAGTGAGCCTCCTGTGCCAGCCTCTGGGTAGCTGGGACTTCAGGTGTGCATCACCATGCCTGGCTAATCTACCTTTTGTAGAGACAGGGTCTCACTCTTAATCAGTCTGGTCTCGAACTCTTGACCTCAAGCAATCCTCCCAACTCAGCCCCCCAAAGTGCTAAATTACAGATGCGAGCCACTGTAACTGGCCTGCTTAATCTTGAAGAGCTTACTATGTCACTAGAAAATACATTTGCTTCATTAAAAAATACATAGCTAGCCAGGCATGGTGGCTCATGCCTGCAATGTTAGCCCTTTAGGAGGCTGAGGCGGGTGGATTGCTTGAGCTCAGGAGTTCAAGACCAGCTGGAGCAACAGCGAGACCTAGTCTCTACTAAAACTGGAAAAAAACTGGCTGGGTGTTGTGGAGGCACCTTTATCCCAGCTACTCCAGAGGTTGTAGCAAGAGGATTGTTTGAAGCCAAGAGTTTGAAGTTGTTGTGAGCTATGACACTATGGTGCTTTACCCAGGGTGGTGGAATAAGACTCTGTCTAAAAAAAAAAAAAAAAAAAATCTATCTATCTATCTATCTATATATATAGAGAGAGAGTGAGAGAGAGAACTAAATATTACTCTGAGAATATGCCATAATTTCATCAATTACTTCCCTGCCTATGAGAGAGAGAGTGAGAGAGAGTGAGAGAGAGAACTAAATATTACTCTGAGAATATGCCATAATTTCATCAATTACTTCCCTGCCTATGAATATTCCTTCTGCATAGGTATGTGTATCCCTTTCAGATACACATATCTGATATCCTATCATTTTCAGGATAGAAACCTGAAAATGAAATTAGTGAGCCAGACTTTGGGTAAATTTCTCCTCAGGGATTCAGTTTTCTTTTTCCAAAAATCAGTTTAATATTATCGACCTTGAGTGTCATTTTGAACATTCAAAATTAAACTTCTAAAATATAAAATCCAAGGTCACTCCATCTATTGAAGTCTTCTGAAAAAATTTTTTTTTATTTTATGTATATAGAACAGAGCATCGATAAACAGATACAGTGAAAGTATCTATAGAGTATAGATAAAAAGATACAGTGAATAATGAGGGGGTCTTCTCAGGCTCATGTTCTTTCACTCTATCTGTTTATTTATACTCTGTTCTATATTAGAATCATCCAAACAGCTCTTTAAGTTTCTTCCCTCCATCTTATTCTTTTGAGACGGTGCAGAGTACATGTGTATGTGTGTGAATATGTGTACTGCAGTCTTCCATCTTCCTTTCTCTACTTTTTGTTTACTTTTTTTTACTTTCCTGCTCCGAGATAGAATGCCATGGTGTCGTAGCTCACAACAACCTCAAACTCCTGGGCTCAGCCTATCCTCTTGACTTGGCCTCCCCAATAGCTGGGACTACAGGGGTGCATCACAGCAGCTTTTTCTATTTTTAGTAGAAATGAGGTCTCACTCTTGCTCAGGCTGGTCTCGAGCTCCTGAGGTCAAGCAATCCACTCACCTCCACCTCACAGAGTTCTGGGATTATAGGTATGAGCCACTGCACTTGACCACATCCTTCACATTCTTGAGGAATTGTTTCTCTGATGATGGAGTTCTCTTAGCATCTTGCATATGTTTTTATAGAAAGAACTAAAGCAGAGCTGCAGCCTGAGTCTACCATAGAAGAGAACGTGGGGCTTGAAACAGCTCAGAAAGCTGACCTCTGTTTCTAGGGCTAGGCTCAGCCCTGAGGCAGTGAATGTCTGAAATAAGTTCTCACCCTCTCCTTTGTGGGGATCAGTGCTGTGCCTATGGATGCCCAGTGGCCGCTGTTGAGCAAGGAAGTAGAACTCAGAGCCTGGAGTGCACTAAAGAGAGATGATATTAGCCACTGCCGAGGAATTCAGATGTTAGTAGAGGCCCACTCAGCCTCACCTCTTCCTGCAAATGCACAATTTTCTTATCATTCATCTGCTCTATGGCCTGCACTGGGTAGTGCCAAGTGCATAGACAGGAGATCCAGAAGGGAAGGACTTTTGGGCGTCAACTTGACTTATCCAGGCCTATCAAACACTTGGTGTGTTGAATCGACACTCCTTAATACAAGCAATGAGAAAAGGAAATATGATAGGTTCACAAATAATTCTTTGATCTCTCAGTTCTTGCCTTGGAACCTCTGCAAATGAATCCATGCTGTTTATTACATCTCACCAATTATCTGACAGTAGTTTCACTGTTGTGGAAGGGAATGGAGATGACTATCTGACTATCTGTCCAATGAATCAGGAGGAATAAAAGCACAATCCATTTGGGGGAAAAAATAAAAAAGCATGATCTGGTGGCTGAAGAACGAGAATCCAGCCTCCATCCTAGATATGACATTTATTTATTTTATTTTTTTATTTTTTGTAGAGACAGAGTCTTAGTTTATCACCCTTGATAGAGTGCCGTGGCGTCACACAGCTCACAGCAACCTTCAACTCTCTTGCCTCAGCCTCCCAAGTAGCTGGGACTACAGGCACCCACCACAATGCCCAGCTATTTTTTTGTTACAGTTTGGCCGGGGTCAGGTTCAAACCCACCATCCTCAGTATATGGGGCCAGTGCCCTACCCACTGAGCCAGAGGAGCTGCTGATGGATGTGACATTTAATTCAATGCTTTAGGCATGCCATTTTATCTTGTGTTGCAGAAAACTTTGGAAATGTTTCAGCTGCCGAGGTGCGAGGTTGTTACCAAGATTTATGCCTTTGGTATGCTTTAGATTGTAATTCAAAGTATGAAATAACATGGCCACAAAATGCTGATGTCAGTTGTTGGCTTTTCAATTGAATTTATGAAACTCGGGCCTCTTTTCTTTTCCATCCTTAAAACCATGTGCTATTCCTCTGCATCAGGTTCTGACCACACAAAGAACTCTCTCTATGTAATCCTGACTCTTCTGCCTTCCATCCCAGAATGCAGAGCTTTGAATGCCTTCTGTTCCTGTCTCCTCCTTGTCTTATTTCAATATCTGTTTTCACACCAGCCCTTACACCTAGAAAATTCTCCCACTTTCTTTCCAATAATAACTCATCTTACCTCTAATCTTCCTATCTTATTCCACTTTTCAAGTTCCGTTTGCTCATTTAAAATCACTGAAAACATTTACATTTTTGGAGTTAGGGATGAGTTTTTCCACCAATCATGACCAAAAAAACTTCCTTTTTCTTTCAGTGCCTAGCACAATGCCCACCACATACCACATGCTGCATAAATATTTTTAAAGTAAATGAATGAATACCTGCCCCTTCACAAAATAACTTGATTATAAAAATATGAAATGTGAACGGTGGATGCCTGTGTATTGCAATAATATTGAATTACATAGGACTCTCTACTTTGAAGGAGCAAGTTGTTTCTTCTGCCTAAAATGTCTTTGTCTTCTACCCAGGGGCTCCCCAATTCCTCTCTTATGACCAAGTGCTACCAGTCTTTCAGGGCGTGGTTTAGGGTCACTTCAGAAAGCCTTGTGAGCTACCAGGGCTGAGTTAGGACTTCTCTGTGGTTGTGCGTCTCTCCTGAGCTCTCATCTCATGGTACTGGCATTTACTCCCACATCTATCCCAGTAGAATGAGTTATAGCATACCCCTTTATCTGGGCTTTTGCTTCTTATGGTTTCAGTTACCCACAGTCAACCATGGCCTAAAAATATTAAATGTTAGATCCCAGAAATAAACAACTCGTAAGTTTTAAATTGCACGCTGCTCTGAATAGCACAATGAAATCGCACTCAGCATCCTGCCAGGGACGTGAATCTTCACTTTGTCCAACAGATCAATGACTACAGATATGCTCCCACCTATTAGTCGCTTAATACCCATCTCAGATATCAGATAGATCGTCACAATATTACAGTGTTTGTGTTCAATTAAACCTTATTTTACTTAAAAATGGCCCCCAAACACAAGAATAGTGATGCTGGCAACTCACGTCTATCAAAGAGAAGCTGTAAAGTGCTTCCTTTAAGTGAAAAGGTGAAATCTCTTGACTTCATAGGAGAGAAAAAAAAATGTATGCAGAGGGCACTAAGATCTGCAGTAAGATCTACTCTTGTGTGAAATTGTGAAAGAGGAAAAAAATGTTGTGCCAGTTTTGCTGTCGCACTTCAAACTGGAAAAGTCATGGCACTCAGTACATCATAATTTTATAACAGCAAATTGCTATAATTTTTCAATTTTATTATTATTGTTATTAATCACTTATGCTGTCTAATTTATAAATCAAATTTTTGTCATAGGTAGGTATGTGCAGGAAAAATCATAGTGTGTATAGGGCTTGGTACTATCTGTGGTTTCAGGCAGGCACTGACAGTCTTGGAATTAATGACATGGAGCAAGGGGTGCTGGTGTGTTCTTCACTGGATCCCCAGTGCCTAGAAGTGTTTTGGAACATCGAAGGCAAATAATGCATGTTTGGAATGTATAAATGGCACTAATTTGGATGACTTCTGAGAAGTGTGGGTGAGTGAGAAGGGAGACTGGAAGACTTTTAGAAAAACAAATGCTTTTTAGGATGAGAATGAGACCGTATGTGGAGCCCCCAAGAATTTTCAACAGATAATTTTAAAAATCATTAAAAAGTAGTCAAGGCAAAAAACATAAACAGAAGTTTTTCAAAATAAAATAGACAAATGGGCAAAAACATATGAAGAAAAATGCTCAACATCACTAATGATCAGAGAAATGGAAATTAAAACCACAATGAGATACCATCTTATCCCAGTCAGAATGGCCACTGTTAAAAAGTCAAAAAACACATGGTGGCATGAACACAGACAGAAAGGAAGGCTTACTATTGGTAAGACTGAAAGTTAGTACGTCGTCAATGGAAAACAGTATGGAAATTCCTCAAAGAACTAAAAGCAGACCTACCATTTGATCCAGCAATCCTACTACTTGGGTATCTATCGAAGGAAAATAAGTCATTATGTCAAAAGACACCTGCACTCAAATGTTCATGCAGCACAATTCACAGTTGCAAAGATGTAGAACCAAAAAAAGTGCCCATCAATTCATGAGCAGATTAAGAAAATGGGGTATTTACATATCATGGAGTTCTACTCAGCCATAAAGAGTAATGAAATAATACCATAAAGAGTAATGAAATAATGTCTTTTGCAGCAACTTGAATAGAACTGGAGACCATTACCCTAATTGAACTATATCAAGAATGGAAAAACAATCACCACATGTATGCTCCAATAATTGGGAGCTAATCGATGGGCACATGCAGGCACAGAGAGATGTAAAGTTCATTGGAAATCAATAAGGGGGGAAAGGATAGGAGGAGGGAAAGGATAGGAGGGGAGAAGCAAAAATCTATCTATCCGATACATTGAACATTAGTCAAGTGATGGACACACTAAAAGCCTCCACTTAAACAAAAGGTGTTCAAGTAAAAATCCTTTTGTACCCTCTTAATATTTTGAAATAATTTTTTTTTCTTTTTTTAAAGGCAAGGCATTTTGAAATTCAGCAACTGAGGGGTGAGGGCTGAGAAGAGCACAGCCCGCTTGTTCAGGTTATACCAGATCGCGCCATCTTGGTGTTTCTTCCCAACTGCATTTCCCGTTACTACCACAGGTGGCAGTGTGGAATTCTCGCCCTCTCTTACTTTTAGGTTCTATGACAGAATGTCATAGACTAGGTGGCTTAAACCAAAAAGCATTTATTTCTCACAGTTCTAGAGGCTGGGAAGCCCAAGATCAAGACACCGTTAGATTTAGTGTCTAATAAGGATTCCCTTTGTGGTTTGCAGACGGCAGTCTTCTCACCATGTCCTCCCCTCAGAAGGGGAGAGGACGATTGCTAGGATCTCTTTTATAAGGACACTAATTCCATTCCATTCCTGAGGGGTCCACCTTTTTGACCTAATCACCTCCCATAGGCTCTACCTCCAGAGATCATCACATGGGGAATTTGATTTTAATGTAAGAATTTGGATGGGGGTGATGCAAACATTCAGTCTCTGACAATTCTTTTCCTTGCCTGGGAATACTGCACTATAGCTTAAGCTCCTTCAGGCAAAATAACAATGATTCAGAGTTCTGTTTTTGTGTAATGCTGTGGGCCAAGTGCTAAGCAGAGAAAGACCTGCTCTCTTGTTGGTCAGTAGTTTTTGATGGCTTCCTCTAGGGAAAGGTGAAGCACCTGTTGCAGGTGACCTGTATTTCAGAGTTCATTTTTCTGGCATGTGATTATTACAATTATTCTTGCCATGGATATTTTATAATTAGAACACAATCCTGTTCTTTAATTGGAGCAGTTTCGGGGTAGCATGGCTTACATATAGACCACCTGAGCTGCCCCTGACTGCTTAATTTCACTCCCACTTTCATTCTTTGTGAGTCTAGGTATCCCTGGCAGCTATGTGGCAGCAAAGATGCTGTCTGATGTGCACATGGGCTTTTCAAAATTCTTTCCTAATCCATCAGAAAGAGAAGCTGTATTTAGCCACAACAGGAACTCCAGCACTTTTAATATTCAGAGTTCATCTTCCTTTGAGTTAATGCATAATTTAAATTTCATCTCATCTGTACATTAATTAGCTTCCTGTTTTCAAAAGCTTTAAATGACACCAGCTCAGGCATCCTGTCCTCTGTAACAGGCCTCTGAGAGGGCGTACACTCAGGGACAGTTAGTTTGGAGCCCCATTGATTTTTCTGACTTTTTTTAAAAAACGAAATTGTCTCCTTTTCAAGGATCTTGAAATTCTAAAAGCAGATGCCCAGAGACACACTGATGATTGGATTTAAAAATTTAAAGAGCATTCCAAGCCTTCTAAGAGACAAATCTGACTTTAGAAGATTCTTAATTTTCATAAACCATGTTTCCAGGTCCTAGTCACAGTAAAAAAAAAATTCGTATTAAAGAATACAAAGTCAGATATGGAGTCACAAAAATAACTGATTCTCTTTCAACCTCCATTCCTGCTCTTGGGGTGAGATGCTAAACTGCATTCCTAGTATCACAGTGGTCACTGTGGTCTTAAAAAATGCAGGATGAGAATTCTCTGGGGCTTATCCCTGCCACCTTCAGACTTCAGTTATACCACAAGAAGCCAACAGTGCTGCAGAATATTTTGATAACTTGACTTTGCTGCCACAGAGAGAATTGTACGTGTGGACACGGACTCAGGTCCCTCTAGATAAGAAGTTCTCTTGTGAACCTATGGCGAAGGTAGCAGTGTGTGTGTGTGTGTGTGTGTGTGTGTGTGTGTGTGTGTGTGTAGGGAATGGGACAAATACTATTTACAAAACTTTCAAAAAGCTTGATGGAGCCGGGCACAGTGGCTCACGCCTGTAATCCTACCACCCTAGGAGGTTGAGGCAGGTGGATTCCTTGGGCTTAGGAGTTCAAGACCAGACTGAGCAAGAGCAAGTCCCCATCTCTACTAAAAATAGAAAAACTGAGGCAAAAGGAATACTCGGGACCAAGAGTTGGAGGTTGCTGTGAGCTATGATGATGCCACAGCACTCTACCCAGGGCAACAGAGTGAGACTCTGTCTCAAAAAGAACTGTCCCATAAACAAACAAACAAACAAAGCTTGATGGAAACAACTTGTTTGTGTGAAATGAGATGATACAGGCTAACTAAACAAAGTGTTTCTTGACAGTAGGCTAGAATTCTATTTGTGGAGGCAGGATATAGAAAGAATGGAGGATGCATTTTAAAGCCAGAAAGATTTGAGTTCAACTTACAGCTCAGTCATGTACTCACTGCATGACCTTATGCAAATTCTTTTTTGTTTGTTTGTTTTTTAACTATTAATATATTCAAATTAATACGAGGGTAAGATATTTAGGTGACATTGTTCTCTCTTCCAGGGTAAAGGTCCATTTGTAGACGAGCTCCTCACTCAGGGGGCTTGTTATACACCCTCACAATGCGCACATTAGGTGAGATCTTGCCTCCTCCTCTCCCTCCTTCTGTCATATGTCCTCCCCCAGCCCTCTTCCATTTCCCTCTACCCCCCAAACTGGACTATAATAGTTCTTTATTCTTCTTAGGAACATGTAATTGTTTATATATTGATTTCATATTAGTATGGAGTACATTGGATATTTATTCTTGTGATTCTTTACTAAGAAGAATGTATTTCAATTCCATCCAGGTAAATGTGAAAGCTGTAAAGTCTCCATCTTTTTTAATGGCTGCATAATATTCCATGGTATACATATACTACAGTTTTTTGATCCATTTGTGGGTTGATGGACACTTAGGTTGCTTCCACGACTTGGCAATTATGAACTGAGCCACAATAAACATTGTAGGGCAAATGTTTTTGTTGTAAAATGATTTTTGTTCTTCTGGGTAGATACTTATAATGGGATTGCAAGGTCAAGTGGTAATTCTACATTTAGATCTTTAAGGATTCTCCATACTTCTTCTAAAAGGGCTATATTAGTTTGTAGTATAGAAGGGTTCCCTTCTCTCCACATCCACAGTGGCATCTGGTGTTCTGGGACTTTGTGATGTGGGCTAATTTTGCTGGGGTTAGGTGATATCTTAGAGTGGTTTTGATTTGCATTGCTCTGATGATTAAGGATGATGAGCATTTTTTCATATGTTTCTTGGGTATTCATCTGTCATCCTCAGAGAAGTTTCCTTTCAAATCTCTTGCCCACTTGTAGAGAGGGTTGTTTGCACTTTTCTTTTTATTTAATTTGAGTTCTCTGTAGGTTCTAGTTATCAGGTCTTTGTCAGATTCATAACATGCAAAAATCTTCTCCCATTCTGAGGGCTGTTTGCTCTGTTTGTGGTGCTCTTAGCTATGCAAAAGCTTTTTAGCTTGATCAAGTCCCAGTTATTTATTTTTGGTGTTGCTGCAATTGGTAGGGGGGTTATCTTCATAAAGTTTTTAACCAGGCCAATATCTTCAAGTGTTTACCCCACACTCTCTTCTAGAATTTTTATTGTTTCATGTCTTAAATTTAAATCTTTTCTCTAATGAGAATCAATTTTAGTCAATGGTGAGAGGTGCAGGTGCAATTTCAGTCTTCTGCATGTGGATAACAAGTTCTCCCACCACTATTTGTTAAATAAGCATTCTTTTCCCCATTGCATGCTTTTTTAAGGCTTATCAAAGATTAAATGATGATATGTGACTGGGTTCATCTCTAGATTCTCTATCCTATTCCATAGATCTCTGTCTTTATTTTTGTGCCAGTACCATGCTGTTTTGATCACTATAGCCTTGTAATATAATCTGAAGCCTGGCAACATGGTGTATCCAGAATTGTTTTTATTTCTAAGAACTGTATTTGTTATTATTTTTTTTTTTTTCTGGTTCTATATGAATTGAAGTACTATTTTTTTCAAGATTCTTAAAGTATGACATTGGTGCTTTGATGGGGATTGCATTAAATCTATAGATTGCTTTGGGTAGTATGGACATTTTAATGATGTTGATTTTTCCCAGCCATTGGCATGGTATGTTCTTCCATTTGTCAACATCTTTTGCTATTTCCTTTCTCAGAGTTTTGTAATTCTCTTTATAGGGATCTTTCACGTCTTTTGTTAGATATATTCCCAGGTATTTCATCTTCATTGGTACTATTGTAAAAGGAATAGAGTCTTTGATTTTGTTCTCAGCTTGACAATTGTTGGCATATACAAAGGCCACTGATATGTGGATATTGATTTTGTGACCTGATATGCTTCTGTATTCCTGAATCACTTCTAAGAGCTTTGTAGTTGAGTCCCAGGGGTTTTCCAGATATAAGATCATGTCATCTGCAAAGAGGGAGAGTTTGACCTTGTCTGCTTCCACTTGGGTTCTTTTGATCCCCTTCTCTTGTCTGATTGCAATGGCTAGGACTTCCAGCACTACATTAAACAGTGGTGGAGATAGTGGGCATCCTTGTCTGATTCCATATTTGAATGGGAATGCTTTCAGTTTTACTCCATTCAATATGATATTGGCTGTGGGTTTGCTATAGAGAGCCTCTATCAGCTTAAGGAATGTTCCTTCTAACCCTATTTTCTTTTTTTTTTTTTTTCTTTTTAAAAATTGAGACAGAGTCTCACTTTGTTGTCCTTGGTAGAGCACTGTGGTGTCACAGCTCGCAGCAACCTCCAACTCTTGGACTCAAGCAATTCTCTTGCCTCAGCCTCCCAAGTAGCTGAAACTACAGGCATCTGCCACAACACCTAGCTGTTTTGTTTTATTTCTTTTGTTTGTTTGTTTGTTTTTTGATTACCAGGCCCGGGTTGGGTTCAAACCCACAAGCTCTGATGCATGTGGCCAGCAACCTAAACACTGAGCTATGGGTGCCCAGCCTAAGTCATTTTCTTGAGTGTTTTCATTATTAAAGGATGTTGGATATTAACAAAAGCCTTTTCTGTATCAATTGGAAGAATCATATAGTCTTTGTTTTTAGTTCTATTTATGTGGTGTATTGTATTTATATATTTGTGTATATTGAACCAACTTTATATCTCTGGGATAAAACCCACTTGATCATGGTGTATAACCTTTTTAATGTGTTGTTATATACTGTTTGCAAATATCTTGTTGAATATTTTTGCATCAATATTCATTAATGATATTGGTCTATAGTTTTCATTTTTTGTTGGGTCTTTTCCTGGTTTGGGGATCAGGGTGATATTTGCTTCGTAAAATGTGTTGGGGAGGATTCCTTTTTCTCTATATTTTGGAAAATTTTATGCCTTATGCAAATTCTTAACCCCTCTGATTTCAAGTTCCTCCACTGAGAAAGCTGGAGTAATAGTCACCAAGCTGAAATGTTTTGAGATTAAGTAGAATTCTACTTGAAGAGTGTCTGGAAACTCCACTAAGTAAGTGGAGTTGTTATGATTTTGATGATCAGCATTCTAAATAAGCAGAAACATCAGACACTTCAACAGCACACAGAAGAGAAAATATTCAATGTTCAAATCCAGCTAGTCTGACTTCAGAATCCTCCTCCTCCTCCGTCTTCTTCATCTTCTTCTTCTCCTTCTTCTCCTCCTCCTCCTTCTCCTTCGTTGTGTGTGTGTGTGTGTGCGTGCGTGTGTGTGTGTGTGTGTGTGTGTGTGTGTGTATGATAGAAGCTCACTCTGATGCCCCAGGCTTGAGAACTCTGGCATCAGCCTAGCTCACAGCAACCTCAGACTTCTGGGTCCATGTGATCCTCCTGCTTCAGCCTCCCATGTAACTGACTTCAAGCACTTGCCTCATTTCCTGGCTCATTTTCTATTTTTAGTAGAGATGGTGTCCACTCTTACTCAGGTTGGTCTTGAACTTATGAGCTCACTGGGATCCTCCTGCTTCAGCCTCCCAGAATGTTAGGATGTTAGGATTATAGGTGTGAGCCAGAACCCTCCCATTTAACTAGTTCAATTAAATGAAAAATAGCCTTACATATCTTTAGAAAATTTCCAAAAAAAAAAAAAAAAGAAAAGGAAAGAAAGAAATAAAAAAAGAAAGAAGGAAAGAAAGAAAGAGAAATCGATTATTTCTTAAGTCATATGGTTTTCTATTTAAATTATTTTAATTAGCACATGGGTTCCACAAAGGAAAAAATGGTGAAATTGCTCTTAGGTGATGGAAAGATTATGAATTGCTGCTTCACAGGGGAAATGCTCTTGCCTTTAGAATTATTTGAAGGAGACTGTGAAAGAAAAATGCTGGACCATAAAATAGGTTCAGATCAAGTTTTCTGAAGGACAGAAAAGCAAAAGCAACAGAGCCCCCATTGTGTTTTACATTTCCAGGGGAAAATAACCTAAGTCTTGGAGGAGCTTGATGGAAATGTACTCCATGACATGGAAAGGAGGTCGTCTTGTAAAAACTGAAGCCAAGGATGTTCATGTGAACTGTCAGTCAGGCTATGAACATGCCATATGTAAAGTTACTAGATGATGAAAAAGCAGAAGGAAATTACTATTTGTTAAACACCCCACAGTTTGAAATGTGTGGATAACTAACCCACATATAAGTAAATATTTGATAAAAAGAATTACTAATTTGTTGCCTTCTGATAGTCCTGAATGATTCTGTAGACTTCGAGGTCATTTGCCAATCACTGGGTCTCCATGGGACAAGTGTTTTACACTAATCTTTGTATAGATTATTGCAAATCTATAGTAGTAGGTTATCACAACTGAAATGCAAAGAGGTGACCATTATAATTAATTTCAAACAAAATTTCCTGAGGAGTTAGAGTTATTTATATAGTGTACCCTGCATTCACTTAAAGTATAGATTTGATAGTCTTAACAGTTGCACACACCATCAACTACTGTCATAGCCAAGATGTGTGTCAGTCCATTTTCTGCTGCTATAGCATAATATCACAGGCTTAGTCATTTATAAATAAAAGAAATTTATTTGGCATATGGTTCTGGGAATTGGGAAGTCCAAGATAAAGGGGCTGCCTGTAGTAGGGACTTCTGCTATGCTGTGACAGTGGTGGAAGCCAACACACGGTGAGACAGTGCATGCAAGAGAAGAAAAGGGGGCCAAACTTTTGAAATAACTAACCCACTCCTGCAATAACAGCATTAGTCCACTTATGAGTCCTCATGACCTAAAGACCACTTAACAGTCCCACCTCTTAATACCATCATAATGCCAATTAAATTTCAATATGAGTTTTGGAAGGAACATTCAAATAATAGCAGTACAGAACACTGTCATCATCCCCCAGGGACTTTCCATTACAGCTCATCCTTCCCTCCATTCCTGACCATGGATGACTAATTATCTACCATAGGCTAGTTTGCATTTTCTAAAGTTTTATGTAGATAGAGTCATATGATATATAGTCCTTTTTTCTGGATTTTGCCACTCAACCTGATTCTGAAATTTATTTATGTTGTTACATAAATGCAACAGCTCATTCTTTTTTATTGCTGAGTAGCATTTCATCATATGGACATACCTTATTTTGTTTATCAATTCACTTACTAATGAATATTTGGCTTATTTATAGCGTTTTGCTATTATGAATATTCGTGAACATTCATATACTAGTCTTTGTATTGACATTTGTTTCTATTTCTCTTGGGTAAATATTCTTGGAGTGGGTCATAAGGTAGGTATATGTTTAATCTTTTAAGAGACTTCAGATGGTTTTACAATTTTATATTCCTACTAGAAGTGGTTCACATCCTCACTAATACTTGATGGCATCCATCCTTTCAATTTTAGCTAGTCAGGGAGGTAGGAGAGGTACCTCATTGTGATCTAGTTTACATTTCCCCAATAACTGATGACATACAGAATCTTTTTGTGTGCTTACTAGCCATTTATGTATCTTCTTCTGTGAAGTATCTGTTCAAATCTTTTGCACATTTTAAAAACTGAACTGTCTTTTG
The DNA here is from genome assembly GCA_963574355.1 of Loris lydekkerianus. Taxonomy (NCBI): domain Eukaryota; kingdom Metazoa; phylum Chordata; class Mammalia; order Primates; family Lorisidae; genus Loris; species Loris lydekkerianus. Next base: position 12,279 of record CAUYPK010072143.1, on the reverse strand, counting down.
ATTACTTAATTCTCTTCTCATTACTGAGTTCTTTATACATTCTGGATACAAATCCTTAAAATGTAAACAGATATTTTTCTCCTACTCTGCAGTTTATCTTTTCATGGTTGAACGGTATCTTTTGAGAAGCAAGATAATAAGTCCAATCTGTTGACTTTCTCTTTTATCATCATGCTTTCCTTTTATCAACTAAGGTTGCTGTGAGCTAAGATGATGTCATGTCACCCTGCCCAGGGCTACAGAACTCTGTCTCAAAAAAAAAAAAAAAAAAAAAAATAAAGAAAGAAGAAAAGAAAAGGAAAGGGAAAAAGAAAAACACACACAAAAAAGTTAATTTCTTTTCCATATGGGTATTTAATTGTTCCACGACTGTTTGCTGAAAAGATTTTTTTTTTTTTTTGAGACAGAGTCTCATTTTATCACCCTTGGTAGAGTGCCATGGCATTATAGCTCATAGCAACCTCCAACTCTTGGACTCAAGCAGTTCTCTTGCCTCTGCCTCCCAAGTAGCTGGGACTACAGGTGCCCACCACAATGCCTGGCTATTTTTTATTTAAAGACAGGGGTCTTGCTCTTGCTCAGGCTAGTCTCAAACCTGTGAGCTCAGGGCAATTTCTTGGCCTCCCAGAGTGCTAGGATTACAGGCATGAGCCACCATGCCCAGCCCTGAAAAGATTTTTCTTTCCCTATGATTGGCATTGTTAGTTCCTTTCCAGATGAATATGATTAATATTTGTATTAATAAGATTATTATTCATGGTTATATTTCAAAAAAGCAAACAGAATTTTTTAAAGAGTCAAGCCCATGGCAAAATGTGATTAAAAATACATAAATGAAAAATTCAAATGATGGGATTATAATTTATAACAAAGTACCTTCTACAGTTTGCATTTTCAATTTTCAATTGCAATAGTTAATACAATCTTGGGCTTTAATGTTAGAAGAAATCTAAGACATTAGGTAATTTATCTCAGTTGTCTTATGAATATAGAAGCAGATAGAAGCAGAAGTGCTGGGAGATAAAACAAATCGCACAGGACATAATGCAAGACAGAGGCAGATCTGAGAACACTAGCTATTTTGTAGTTTGGTTTAGTGATCTTTCTGATACATCCAAAATTAAAAAATCTTTGAAATGAAAAGTTATGACCTTGGTCTCTGAAACTATCATTTTGGAATCCATAGTGGGCACTTTTTAATCTCACTTTAAGTTAGTTACAGCTGTGTGAGGATCAGTTTTGTTGCTTCCATTTCTTCCCTTATTCTTTCTATTTCATCCATCGATTCATCTATCCACTCATTATTGTTTAATTAACACATATGTGACGAACATCTGTGAACCCATGACACAAAAAATTAAAAGAGCACTGTTGTTGCCCTCAAGGAACACAGTGTCTAGCTGTATCATGTGTCATTCTTGTCTGTGAGATAAGCTTTTGGATTTGAGGTCACGTGTCTATCAGGTCATCACCCAGAAACCAAAACCTTTGAGAAAACAGAATTTCCTAGAACTATTGGGGATTACAAATGCTTCCCAAAGTCCACGTGAAGGAACTGCAGAACAATGGAGGCCTTCCATCACTAGTGTGGATTTTATCCCAGCTTCTACCACCACCAATATCTCTAAAGAAATCTATAAAAGAAAATGCCAGAACTTTGGGGGATGGGTCAAAAAATATTTCACTATTAGCTTGCTTAACTGGGGTCAATATCATTTGTGTTGAAGGCTTGAGTATGTGTTAGATATCATCAAACTGATGATTCACTAAGGCACTTGTTGGATCTGGGACGCCAGGTCGCTGGCCCGGCCCAGGAAACTGCCAGGGCACCAACGGCTGTACAAGCTCGCTTGTGGTAAGGCTCCCCATAGGTGCTGGAGAGCCCATTATCTCAGTCCGGTAAGGCTCCCCATCAGGAGGAGCCAGTTGTCTCAGTTAGGTCAGAGGTGCCAGAGCGCCTTAAAGGTAAGAGCCAGAGTCCCAACTAACTTCTCCTATGGCTATTTATAGAAGTGATCCTGTGGCTATTTATAGGTGGCTATATCCACGGGTGTGGAGACTGCTGAGTAATAATGTATGTTCTCTCATGCTTTTACGTGCTATGTGCTCTTGTGCTCTTTAATGAGAGACCAATCCCTTACCCCGTACCTCAGTATCAGGTGTTTCTTTTCAGGTGTCTCCGATAGGCATTGTCTGCAGGTGCTGTGAGGGGTGTTGAAAACAAGATTTGTTCCTGTTCACACTAAAAGCCTACTACCCCAGGAGCTTTGTACTTTATGAAACTTGATTCTGTGACTTCAACCAACCATCATCAACAAAAGAAGGCTTGGAGAAACACCACGTGACAGTTTTCCTATACACCCTCCAGGACAAACTGTTCCTCACTGTACCCAGGATGGGCGTCCACTGATGGAATCCTCATGGAATAGTCAGCTGTCAAGTCTTCTCTTTCTCTTAAAGAAGATAAAGAGTTTTAGGAAATCTCTCCTATGGTCTTAAAAAAGAGAGTTCTATCTCTAGAGTTGGTGCAGTTCATTCAGGGTGCATAGGCTGCCCAACATGGCTGCCATTTTGCAGCTGATGCAGCTACCTTGTGATCAATACCAGAGGCAGCTCAGTGGAGGGCACAGAAGCAAGGCTGCTCTGGGGAGTCTTCACCTGGTTCTGCCAGGGATCAAGGATAAAAGCTAAAGATCAATGACCCATACTGTCTTTTCATAGAGCAGAAATGAGAGAGTGGAAAGTGAACGTCTCAAACACCGTCCCTGGGTTTGTATCAAAGGGTTAAGGGGACGACTCTCACCCCAAAGCAGGCAGCTTTTCCTTTGAGCATAGTCTGTGGCATCCCCTCTGAGAGGGTATGAGATTATGTGAACCAGACAGGGTTCTTATTTATAAACACAGAAATTGACTCTGGTTGATTTGAAAAGAAAAGGAATTTGTCAAATGGATACTGTGTGCCCACAGGATCATTGAGAGAACCAGACTTGAGGCTCCGCATCCATGAAGAGACCCAAGATTATATGATGGAAATGAGCTAAGTGAAAACACTACTTTCCAGCTGCCAAGCACTGGATGGGGCATCTTACACTTCACCACCACTGGCCATGTGCTCTAGGTACCATCACTGTCCTGAACAGCAAGTAGTCTAGGAGGGTGTGTCTGACTGGTGGAGTAAGGTGACCTGACCGCACCTAACTATAAGAGAAACTGGGACAGTGAGTATCAGCACTTTGGGCTTTCATGGGGGAGGAGAAACCTTGATTCTCTTTAAAATGCATATCAGGGGTGGGGAGGAGGATTCACCAAAAATAACAGCAGGATTCAGAAACTGGGCAACTCTCTTAAAAAAATGAAGCATATTCATTTAAAAAGTTCTAGATTCAGGAGAGGAAGAAGAGAGGGTAGTGGTGGAGTCCAAGAGAAGCCAATGATTGCAGCAATTAACTGGGAAAAAGTTCCCCACTACAGAAAAGGATTTTGAAGGACAGATGTTCAATGTTCCCAAACATTGGCTTTAATTAGGATCACCTGGGGAGCTTTCAGAAAATGGTCTTGTCTGGGCTCCCTTCTAGACCAATTAAGTCATCATTGCTAGGAGTAAATTATGTTTTAAAAGCTCCCCCGTGATGAATCTGTGTGACCATGGTTTAGAGCCACTCAGTTATGCCCAAAGGCACCTGGAGAAGGGAAACACGTGGCCTCTGCCATCATGGTGGCAGGTGCTGGGAGGTGGTGTCCATTCACAGACAACATCAAACCTGTCTGGCATTTTTCTGATGCAGTGTTGCTGAGTGACAGCAGGAATCAGCGTATAACATGTTGGCATTTTTAAAGGCCTAACATGATGCACACATGTGAGGTTTTTTAAAACCTGAAGAACATTGTTATATGATCAATAGAGGAGGAGGTGGCGGCTGTAGGGGTGTGAGGCGGCTGTGTAGGTGGAGTCCCTATGTTGGTGACTTCATAACCAGAGCCAGAGCCCACGACTCAAACTCTCCTTCATTTGTCCTGGAATGATTAATTCTTCTGCTGCCATGAGCTGAGTCGGGGAAGAGTGAACAAAGCCTGGATTTGAGCCCCAGAAAGATGCCCCATCTGCACAGTTGGGCAAGACTCTTTGAGCAGCTCAAGTAGCCTGCTCAGAAAACTCAGAGGAAGGAATAGTTTCCAGGCCTTTGTGAATCACAGAGACTCCCAGCCCAGTGTAGGCCTTGGCTCCACTAGGGAAGATTTGTGCACCAAATGCCTCCAGATTTATTTAAGAATACTGTCTTAGTCAATTTGTCTGCTATAATAAAATATCATCACTAGATTGGACTTCTAAATAACAGAAATTTATTTCTTACAGTTCTGGTCTCTGGGAAGTCCAAGATCGGGGGGCTGGCAGATCCAGTGTCTGGTGAGGGTGTGCTTCCTGGTTCACAGATGGCATCTCCTTGCCATGTCCTCACATGGAGGGATGGGGCACTGACCCCATTCATGAGGGTGGAGCCCTCATGACATAATCACCTCCCAAAGCCCCCACCTCTTACTACCACCACCTTGGGAGTAGGACTTCAACAAATGACTTCTGGAGGGACACAACATTCAGACCATAACAAATACTGCCTAGGAGGAGGGAGGTTTGGAATTAAGTAAACATCCCCAAATGCTAAATGCGCTTCCCAATTTCAGATTAGATGGGAGAAGGAAAGTAATAAGCAAAGAATGTGTATCAAGGAGCCAAGTATTTAATGAAAAAGCCAGTGGCAGCAAGTATCAATATTTGCTTTTCAAAGTAAACATTTCAGAGGATGTGCTTGGAGCAAGATGGGAAGCACTGAGCACAGGGCAGAGAATGTGGACAGCCTGCCCCTGCTGGCCTGGCTCCCTCATCTGTCTCTATTTGCTGGTTATGAGCATGATGGATGAAGCCACTGCAGCAAAGCTGCTGGCTCTGCCCTTGCTCACCCCATTAAGGTGGCTCGATGTAACCTTGAAGGGCAAATTCTAAAGGGTACAAAGTTGATCTATGTTCCCCATTCAACTTCTCACAGCCGCTGCCTGTGAAACCACCAGCTCACCTGCCCGTGCCTGCTTACGTCCCTTTAGAAATGTAAGAAAGTGGTGCTCAAATTAATAATGACAACGAGGGCCTTCTGCGCATCGGTTTATGTTCTTGGAGCAAATTATGGGCTGTAAGAGCAGTTTGGAGAAGAAAAACAAATGCCATTAAGAGGATTCGTGGAAAAACATGGTAATAATGAGGCTGCGGTTGCACAGAGAATCATAATCAGTTAAATTCAATAGAATAGAATTAGCGATAGGATTGAGGATACGTAGGACGCTAGGAGAGGGAAGGGGGGGGCAAATGATCCGTGTGATGAAGTCTACGCCCGTGTCTTTTTTGCATTCTGGGAAATGTATAAGTGTGTATGAGTGTGTGTGTGTGTGAGAGAGACACCCACACACGTGCATGTATGTGTAAAACCAGTGTGTTATAACTGCAGCCTAAAGAGCAAGTCAGGCAGTGGCGGGAGTTGGAGATGAAGATGTCTCAGAGCTCTCTACATACCAATCCAAGCAGTTCGGGTCCTTCTGTCTGTGCACTGGAGGAACTTACAATTCATTTGCATTAGAATTATTTATAATTTTACCATTCCAAACATGGTCCCCAGACAATAAGCTTAGACATAAGACTTAGAAATGCATAATCATACCACCTCCTCAGAGCCACAGACACAGACTATTTGTATGTATTTAATAAGGTGATCCATATGCACCTTTTTAGTAAAATATAGTTTGAGAAGGCACCTAGGGGGCTTGTTGAAACGTGGATTATCTTTGATTCTCACTATTGCTTCCCTAGAATTGCGGTGCCACCCTGGAGCCAGCCTGCATTTCTTACGATTATCCCAAGTAATTCTGGCCCAGGGATTTTTTACAAACCCCATGCTCAGGCCTCACCAGACCAATTGCATTCACATCTCACAGGACAGAGCTGCTGGCAAAAGTTAAAATTCCTCTTTGCCCTTAGAAGGTTAGGTAAAAAAAACAACTCACAATAAAGTAGATTAATAATAATTTAAGAAAGCTATCACATTTATTTAACGTGTACACAGGGAAACCCTCAGAATATGAAGATTCAACTCCCTAATGGGGTTTATACGCTTACATGCCCTTCTGGTAAAATGGGTTGCAGGGGAGGAATTCTGTAGTGGGGCAGTAAAGAATTACTAGGGAGGTTAAATGAATGGGGAACAAAGATTAACAAAAGAGTTTCCTTTGAAAGTTAAATGAGCCTGACATTGTCTTTTTAAAGAGTCTGTTCAGGTGTGGTCTTGTGGTCTCCTGGGGAGGGAAGGAAAAGACAACCGTTCTCTTAGGTGGGTCTGAATCTCAGGTAGGAGATACTTTTTGGGGGGAGAGTAGATGGTGGGGATGGGGGTAGGGGTGCAAGGAAGATCATAGAGACTTTGAGGCTTCTTTGATCAGTCCAGAATGTCAAAATACCATATTTGGGTGTAAAAATATTTCTAATTTTCTCCAAAGTCCAAAAATCACTCTTTCTTTTGAAGCTCCGGATGATGAACAGATACAACTGAGGACTGCTTGATCAGAAGGTTTAAGGAGAAGGGGCATTGTTAGATTTTCACTTGTGATAGCTCTGTTTGGTTTTTCGAGGCTTTCACATCTTATTATCTCACTATTTCGTGACATTTTGCATGGAAATAATTATATCATGTAAGGCTGGAAAATCTTACCAAGAATAGTTATGAGTTATAAAGTCATTAATGAGCTTCAAAGAGTGATTTGACATACTGAGAGAGGATACCCGAGAAGGGTGAGGTCTAGGAGAACAGGTCTTCCCAAGGAGACCACAAGGATACACCTGCAGGGTCCTCTCCATGGTGACTGGCTTTTGGGAATTTGTAGACTTAATTTCCTAGAACTTGGAAATTTCTACTTCTGTGAAATCCTGTAGTACTGTGGGGCTGGAACAGCTTCTCCCACTTAATTAAAACTGGCCAATGAAAAAGATACCTATAGGTTGGACCTTTTTGCCTGGAAATAAAAAGGGAAAGACCAAGTCAGTCAGGGAGCACAGCCATTTGGAATTCTTCTATGCCGTGAGCCCCCGGCTGGTGAATAAAGCCCTTCCTCTTATCAACGAGGTGTTTGGGTGCTCTTCCTCTCCGTTGGGCCTCATCTTCCTGCACCGTCATTCACACCAATTCTCATTCTAGACAGAGATACAAGATAGCTGTGGGGAAGAAATCCTCAGGACTCTGACAAAAGTACAGCTATTGGGGAGATAGGTAGAGAAAGAAACCAGGCCAGAAACCAAGTTGCATGATCACAGCAACCCCATTCCCACACTCCTGAAAATCCTCATGACCCTGACAAGAGTACAGCCACCCTGGGAGGACAGCCTGTGACAGAAAGCAGGTCAGAGACCAAACAGCTTGGTCACAGTAACCTCTCCCCTTCCTCCTGAAATGTTTTAAGGCCTGTTCCTGGGACACATCAGAATCTCCTACCCTGGTCCTGGCTGGCACTAGAGATAAGTCTTCAGGCATGATTAACACCTTCTGTGGAAGGCAGTAATTCTAAAATCAGTCTGCAGAAAAGATTTCTCTTACCTCCAATGACCCCCTCCTTCATTCCAACTACACTAATAAAAGTCCCTTGGAATTGTGTGAGCTGGGCTGGCTTCTGGTCACACTCCATTCTGCTCCTTTAAAATACAGCTTATCAGCAGGCAACCTAAGACAGGGGCTATGTTTTTCCGCCATACAAAAAACAAGAGGGAATTGTTGGGCCCTGCCATGTGCCTGAGGCCTAGTGCAACTTCCCGAGCCTGACTAGAAGCAGATACATCGAGCTACTTCCGCGTAGCAACGACTCAGCAAGGCCCGGCCTGAAACTGCCTCTACCTAGATACAGCCAATGTGGTACCATGCCACTGGCCTGACCCTGTCACTCACCTCTTCCCCTCTTCCCCCGCCTTCTTTCCCGCCCCTTCTCCACAATAAAAAAATAAATAAATTCAAAAATAAAAAATAAAAAAAATAAAAAAAAATAAAAATACAAAAAAAAAAAAAAAAAATCCCCAGAAGGTGATAAACATAAATGACTGGATGAAAGTGAGAGTATAAGATGTTTCAGGGACACTCAGGTAATTTCCAAAGTATTGCTAGGTCAGATAATGTTTAAATTGATTTTTTAAGGAGAAATAAATTTGCATTTTTTTTTTTTTTTTTTTTGTGTGTGTGTGTGTGTGTGTGTGATAACATCTTTAAAATCTCCGGGTTTAACAGTTATAGTTTATTTCATTTCATCTAATGTTTCTGCACTTAAAGATCTCTGTTCTTTTTATATTCAGTATGGGGCCCAGGATGAAACAGAAATCTCTATCTGGGGCATGTTAATTTCATGGCAGAAGACAAGAACAGGCCAGTAAAAGGAAATGTTGGCTTGGCACCTATAGCTCAGCGGCTAGGGTGCCAGCCATATACACTGGAGCTGGTGGGTTCAAATCCAGCCCAGGCCTCCCAAACAACAATGACAACCACAACAACAACAAAAAAAAATAGCCGGACGTTGTGGCGGGAGCCTGTAGTCCCAGCTACTTGGGAGGCTGAGGCAAGAGATTTACTTAAGCCCAAGAGTTTGAGGTTGCTGTGAGATATGACACCATGGTACTCTACCAAGGATGACATAGTGAGACTCTGTCTCTTGAAAAAAAAAAAAAAAGAAAGAAAGAAAGAAAACATGATGTTCTTAAAGCCTGATTTTAGCCATGGAATGTTTTATGCTTGCTTAGATGCCATGGGCCAGAGCATGTCAATGTCTCGTGATTTATTGGACAGGGATGCAAAATTCTTCCATTGAAGGCATCATATTCCACATGGTAATGGTCAGCAGTTCATAACTTCTTCAAGTGAAAGGAAGAGGCTTTTGTGAAAAATGATAACAGACATTAAAAAATACATTTTAAAAGTCACGGAGGAGTTAAAAGTAAGTTAAAGAAAAAAAAATCCTTAATAGTTAGTATTGCTGGTACCACAGAGGAACCCAGAAAGGGTATCTTTCAAGTAATTGTTGAAACAAAAGAGTATGAACTGGTACAGACAAAAAGTTTGCAAAGAGCAAGCAATGGAATAAATAGCAGAGCCTATTCCAGAGCCCAAATTTGACAAGGAATCAATGCATGTGAATAAATATTTGATTGAAGCATTTGGTCAAGACTTCAGTATACTTGAGGGAGAAGGAAATGAATGAAAAGGGACTAAGAAAAAGGCAAAATAAATAAAGATTAAAATTAGTAGTGATTAAGATGAGAAGGCTTGGAATATAAATTGAGAGAAAGGGCATAGAACATGAGTCAAATTTTACAATTGAAGAAAGATACACATATAGATAAAAACAGTGCTTTCGTTGTTACTTTTTTGCATCCTCAAACTTTTCACTGAAATACTTTCAAGAGATTTTATAAGAGAGGCATAATAAGGAAAAGCTTTCAGAGAGGCGCAAGATTTAAAAGGAGCCGCCAAGCAGGGTAAGAGTCAATAATACTGAATGAGAATGATTTTTCTTGTTGACATCAAGGCAGACTATGAAAGGGGAGCACAGCTGTCTGATGGCAATCGTCAAAGCAGTCCCTCAACAAGGTCCAATTGCATCACCCAGAAGGAAAATCAATTGATGTTGATTTTGTGAACACAGTTAATTTAGAGAGAAGAGGTGCTGGGTATTCTCAGGTATAGGAGGTGGTAACCATAAGGAAAAATACAACTAATTAACATAGTTCAAGCACGGGAGATCATAGTAGGATCTGTAGTTGATTCTGCTAGAGGAAAGTCGGGTGTGGAGGTGGGTCAGCTTGACACAGACAAATTAGGACGTTATCTGCATGATTGATGTGAGTGGCACGAAGTAACAAAATCTAGTATTTATATCGTTATGGATACTGAACCAAATAAACAGAGAAATACAGAACTACATGTTGCGGTTTTAATGCAGACCATGATAAACTTGAAAATCTAAACTTTGTTAACTGGACATATTTTATACCTGAATAATTCTGCATTTAAATGAACATAATAATAAGTGACAAACACACATGTATTTAGAACTGGAAATAGATTAGCATGGAAATAGATTAGAACACACTGTAAGTGCATTAAAGGGGAATTTACACTACCAGAAAGGGTAATAAAGGGCAACTATTCCTGACTTCTGTATTAATATCATACTTGAATTCATGTTTTAGTTTAAAAATTATTTCATTACATCCACCTATGTATATATAATAGCAAGGCATAGTAAATATATTACTTCCTTAAAATTTTTCGTAGAAATCTACATATATTAATTTATATTATAATCCCCATTTTCATAAAAAATAGTGAACACAAAGACTTGCTCATGATGAAATACACTTGCATATGCAATTTTAAATCCTTTTGAAAACCAAATGCGGTAGCCAAGGAAGTCAAAGATTAACAATCTCAGTGGCGACTATATGTTACTTTTTTTACTGTATATAATACAGAATGATATAAGAGAGGCTTATAGTTATAGATACAGACAGACACATTCATATTTAAACTTGTCCTTCAGGCACTGAGAATGGAAGTCAATCTCCAATGACTATGGCACCTTTAATATATAGCAGAACCTGCTGCCCTACTAAGAAAATGCCAGGAAGGCTATGCTAACCATTGTGATGAAAATGTGTCAAATGTTCAATGAAACTAGTGTATGATGCCCCATGATCATATCAATGTACACAGCTATGATTCAATTAAAAAAAAAAAAAAAGCTGCTGAAAAATGGTTGATCTCCTTGAAGGACCTGGTTTCTCTATGGCTTTAAACCACAACATTTGATGAAGGGGACAATCAGAGAGGTCCTCCTATGTCGTGCAACTGTGAACGTAATGAGAAGATTTGAAGAATAATCACATTTGAATGTCTGGTGGTAAGAATGGAAGAATTGTGAGATTAAGAGTAGAGAAACCAAGTTGTAACAATTCAAGAAAAAATTTAGAATGACAAAAAAGAAAACGTGATCTTTCTTAAAGCCTGATTTCAGCCACAGCATGTTTTATGCTTGTTTAGATGCCATGGGCTAGAACATGTCAATGTCACACAATTTATTGGACAGGGATGCAAAATGCTTCCATTGAAGGCATCATATTTCTCCCATGGAAGACATAGTGATAGGGAAAATAGACTGTTTAACATAGATTTAAAAATACAATGGGTACAACTGGACAGCCTAATAATGTACCAGAAGACATCTAGGATAACGTTAGTATCTTTTAGTTTTATAGAACGCCATGTTAACACAAGCAGAAAGTATAGTAGGAGAAGAAGTTTGGTCTAAGAGATGTCATCATGACTTCAAAAACCTGTTTTAAAGTCCATTAATAATGGAAAATGATCTTGATTATTAAATCTGAGAAAATGAAAAGATTATCAAATGATTTATGTAACAAGTAATTAATATAATTTAAAAGTAGAATTTGGTGTGATACCTTATTACGCTTATTAGACTTTGAACATCTACAAATCTAGTAAAAATAAAATTACTCCCTTATAGACTCTTTAAAAAGTGCTGTGAAGATGACAAGGTAAAGTAAGGCAGAAGTCACGGATCTTGCCTTGAGGGGTCATACAATGAAACAGATTGCCAGGACCGAAGTGGGGAGATTTCTTCCAGGTATTGAAGACGTCCATCAGGGAACTCTTCCGTTTTGAGTATACCTGGTTGCTCATTTAATAATCGTGTTGATAAAATAAAACATAAAATGAAACATACTATACGTGCAAATGATTTGCTGCTTACCGTTAACAATAACAATGATATCACGGAAGTCAATCTCTCCCCTGGCTTCCACTCTTCCTTCACACCTGTATATGCCTTCATCACTTTTATTGATGTTGAGAATCTGCAGATTATTGTTTGCTAACATAGCAAACCGATCTGGAAAGTAAGCAAAGGGGAGAAAATGATATCAGTAATTGGAGCCTGAGTCCAGTGTGCTCTAAATTGCTAGAAGTTAAAATACGGCACTGTCTGACACTATCAAACTTTTCATCAGCAAACAAATTCAAATTTGAAAGTAAAATGTAATTTCATGACTTCAACTTCGCCTCTCCACACTGCTTTGTTACATCTTTTTTTTTTTTTTTTTTTTTTTTTTATAAAATAAATTAAAGTCTTTATATACACAAATTTTGTTTAGGGTGGTATTTTCCACCTGGTTAGATTCATGCCGAAATT
>CAUYPK010072141.1:0-24586 GCA_963574355.1 Loris lydekkerianus | reverse complement strand
TGGTGCCTCCATCCCCTGCCTGTGCAGAGATGGTTTCTCCAGCCCCTGCCTGTACAGAGATGGTGCCTCCAGTCCCTGCCTGCACAGACATGGTGCCTCCAGTCCCTGCCTGTACAGATATGGTGCCTCCAGTCCCTGCCTGTAAAGAGATGGTACCTCCAGCCCCTGCCTGTGCAGAGATGGTGCCTCCATCCCCTGCCTGTGCAGAGATGGTTTCTCCAGCCCCTGCCTGTACAGAGATGGTGCCTCCAGTCCCTGCCTGCACAGACATGGTGCCTCCAGTCCCTGCCTGTACAGAGATGGTGCCTCTAGTCCCTGCCTGTAGAGAGATGGTGCCTCCAGCTCCTGCCTGCACAGAGATGGTGCCTCCAGCCCCTGCCTGTACAGAGATGGTGCCTCCAGTCCCTGCCTGTACAGAGATGGTGCCTCCAGTCCCTGCCTGTACAGAGATGGTGCCTCCAGTCCCTGCCTGTACAGAGATGGTGCCTCCAGTCCCTGCCTGAATCATGAATCTTAGTTGCTTCACAGAAAGCCCAAACCTGCTATGTTAACCTCAGTGATACAATCAAACTAGTATATTATGAGATAATTAAGAAGGTAAACAGAGTTAGCCTATAATGAGATGGGAGAACTGGGACCCTGATGGTCTCAGCCAGGACAGACATCTTAGTGGGTGTCAACTCTGTCCCCCGAATTCTGCCTCTACTCACCTAACAAACACACAGTCCTGAAGACTTTACAGTTGCTTAAAATTACCATTCTCCATCATTTCAATGTGTTTACTTCACTTGCCATCATCTGATTTTCATAACACAATCAAATATGTCTGTCTCCTCTGATCTACTCATTCCCCCAAATTGATCCCCCAAATAGATGGGGATCAATCCCCCAGCAGATCATGGAAACTTTATCCTGCATGTCCAGTTGTAGAGGTCACAGTCAGAGTGTTAAAGCCCAGCCTGTGAAGTGGTGACATGAACATTGTCATGGCAAGCAGAATTGGATGCAAGCCCCATCTGCTCCTTTCTAGCTGGGGGAACTAGGGTAAGTACCTAACCACTCCAGTCCTACTTTTGTCCTCCGTGATATAGAAATATCTTCTTCCAGGGGTTGTTATAAAGATTAGGTAATATTTATTTCATGCTAGAGATAATGTCAAGCCCATAATAGGTGCTCATGATATAATATTGTTATTGTTGTTATTTATTTACAAAATAGAGAACAAAAAAATAGAATAGCACTGATCAGAAAAACCTTTGATAACAAATGAAGGTTACAAGCATGTCATCTCCAAAACACTCCTCCGATTCTTCTTGTATGCTTCCCCAACCATTTGAGCCTACCTACTATAGAAAATGTGTGGGATAATTTGCCAATGAGTCACACTCTAAACTAGTGAGAGGTCTGGGAAATCAGGAAGAATGTTATTCATCCTTATACTCTAAAAGCTTCTCTTGATGTCTAGGAAGAGTAGGTGTGAAGGGATACTAAATAAATGAATGCGAGAATGAATGAAAAGCTGTCAAAAAATAAATAAATAAATAAATAACAAAACCTTCCCTGGAAGAAATTTATTCTACAAGTTGATTTAGAGACATGCTACCAAATGAGTTTATAATGCTTCCCTAAATGTCACTAGAAGGTAGCCAACCTCAACTGTAATTAATTAAAAGTAATCTATAAACTTGTCAACTGTAAACAGTTACAAAAGGATGCTAAATGCAAAGAAGGGCTGATGCAACAGCAAGGACGAGTGACAACAGTCATCAGAGATGAGAGCTGAGAAGCGGGTTTGTTTCTTTCATGGCTCCAGCATGAGGGTGCTCAGACGGGAAATGTTCCGGCTTCAGACAGAAACCTCTCTCAGGAGGAGAGACACAATTCATCAAGCTACCAAGGCTTGACAGGACTGTCCCTTGAGGACATCCAACTCTGATTCTATATTCACCAAGAAACCTTCTGAACTGTCATGCGTTTTGTGAGTGAACTCACAGTCTCGGGCCAGGTTTTTCTCCAGCTGTAAATTAATAAACTTGCATTCTCAGAATTGGGGGTAGAGAGGGAAAGCTTTCATGAACCAATTACTCAGTCCCTAACCATGCCAAGAAATTATAATTATAAAATCAAATTGCTAGTGCCTTAAAATTGTGGACTGGATGTCAAAAAGGAGGCAAAAGTTCCAAGGTCCAGCTGGCCTTACCTGTCACATCACTTCAGTGAATATCTCAAACAGTACAAAGAAAAGCTAAGAGTTGTAAGGAAAGCCCAGCCCTCAATGCTACTATTCCCCTTTTGGTCCTTACAGCTCAGAGAAATACTATCACAGCAAAAACATTTTCCTTCTTATTACATAGATGCCAAACAAAAGATCAAATGGCAAAAACAAACAACTAACAGTTGGTTAGCTAAAAGAGAACTTTTGACGGAACAATTGATGTTAGAATTGTGACAAAGTGTAAGTATGAAATCCAGATTCCTAAACTTTTTCAAAATATAAAATAAATATCAGCTTAATGTAGTTCACATTTGAACTTATCCTCTTAGTCACTATTATTCCCCTGACTCTTCACATATATTTACTTGACACCAAAATAATTCATTAACTCAGTGAGCATAAATTAATGGCTTCATCTGCCATAGAGAAAATAACTACTCAAAAGACTTTTTAAAAAAGTTTTCTAACAAATTGACTTGGTTGCACAGACTAAGTGCAGATAATCTGGGGTCTACAAGCCAAGAGATAGTTTCAATTTATTTTCGTCTTGACAACATGGGATATCACCAAAAGGTAATATCACCCAGACATTCTTTTGCTTATAGTTGTAAAAGTGCTGCGCGGTTTTAAAAATCCTTATCTATGGACTCATAGGGCTTTTTAATCAGAATATCTTTCTGAAAATCTCTTATTCTGTGTGTGCTGCAGCAATTTCTAGTCTCGACAGTCTGTCTGTGACTTTCATTCTCTCTAAGCGCGTCCATATGACTATTATGTTCACTCACTCTCTGTCTTTTCTTTCCCAGATGACCTACACCCATAGTCTGGATCCTTACCCCTTCATTTTCTCCCTAGACCTTATTTATGTTTCTTTTTATTTAGACCAATGCTCTTCAATAAAACTTTCTGTAATAATGAAAATGTTCTATATCTACACTTTCCAACACAGTGGCCACTGGTCACATATAGCTATTAAGCCCTTGAAATATGCCTAGTACAACTGAAGAAATGAATTTTTAATTGTATTTAATTTTAAATAGTCACATATGACTGGCAGTTACTCTATTAGGTGGAGGAGAAATCTATTCAATAGAATTAATACAATGTTCTTAATCACTATATATATCTTTATCTCTCAAAAATAAGAAATAAATTTATGTGATCTCAGATTTCTCCCTTTCAACACTGACAAACCCGTGGTCCCTGATAATTTTCTTAAACCCCTTAATCTTATAATCTCTAAAGATTTCAAGGAAGAAAAAGGAAAAATGAAGCAAGAAAAAAAATGTTTTCAGGCTAGAAACTTGAGCAGCAATGTAAGCCCATAAACCCATTCCTGTGAGTCTATTTGGATCCCGCCTATCAATAGAACATTAACAGCAGCTAGGCAAACACTGAGGATTTGTGGGTTTGGCGTGACAGGTCTGTACCAAGGATCTTCGATGAGATGTCCCTAAGTGCAGATTTCACAGGACTGGACTCTGTCAGGAACAGAGTACACCGCAGCCGGAAAGTGGCTCTTGCCTGGAACCTGCAGGTGATTAATCTGGAGCAAAAGCTCCGCCTGCAGGCCATGGAAGCTAATGCAGTCTCACTAATACAGGGTCTTCATTCATCCTGACAAGAAGCCCATACAGTAGAAAATCTCATCTCCAAATCCTGCAGCAAAATCACACGTTCATGGGGGTGTGAGGATGTGGATAAAGTGAAGCATTTGTCAATTCCATCTCTCCAAAACACTACCTCCCTGATTCCTCCACAGTGAAGCACTTCATTTCAGAACAAATAGCAGTTCACAGCCAGCCTCCTTCCCGGGTGCAGTTTAACCATGTACCAGGGTCTAAAGTCCCTTCACAGCACACAATTCTCTGCAGAATGTGCACGCCACTGTATATGCTTTTCTTTTAATTTGAGATTGAACAATGTAAATGATTTCACTGACAATGAAGTACTTATTAAAGAATCTAGAGATAGAATTAGATCCTCCTACTTCCCCTTCATTTAATGACAATGAAATAATCTATTGTTATATTAAATGCATTAAAGATGAACATAATAACCCTGCTATTTTTATCACTTCACCGCCACCTTTACTGGATTTACACTTTATTAAAGACAATGCAGAATTGTCATTTCTAAGTTTCCTTTCTGATACTGTCTCCCTGTGGCATTTTTATCCAGGTTGCCTGCCCTGGATAAAAAGCTAGCCTTGAGTCTGCGGGAGATGAGGCTGCCTGGAAAGCCCTTTGAGATTGCTCCCTGCTAGGAATCTGAGTTCCTAAGAAGAAAAACCACCTCCATATTTAGGAATTGGGACAGCTGTGGGTTTGATGGTACTGTCACTAGAACTCAGGCTTTTTGATTCTTTGAGGTCAGAATACGGAGGTGTGGTCAGCCTCTAAAGCTCTGAGTATAACCCCTTCTGGGTTCTTCACATGTGAGTTAAAGGTCCAGATAGACAGGGGCAGGCCATAGAATTGCATCAGAGAGTGCCTTTTTCATTAGGGCCAGCTCTAGCCAATATTTTTTACTCACTCATTCAATATTTATCAGCCTATGCTAGGCAGACACCAAGACTAGGGAGAGTCATGTCTGCTGCCTTCACAGAGCTCACGCTCTCCAGTGGCAATCTGACAAAATGTGTTAGGCCAACATTTATTATTCTACTGTGCTAAGATATTTATTCCAGGAAAGTTTGGCTAGGTATCTTTTATGTTAGAAATATAGAAGCAAAAATTCTACTTAGTTGGTTCTTTCATTTAATAACCATTCTAATGCTATTTGCTATCCCAGCAACTTCATCTTCATTCATTCTTCAATCAAATATTTAAAGAATCCCTATTATATAAAAGACATTATGTTAGGCCTTTTATAAGTTCTGTGAGCAATGCAAAGGCCTTCAACAAGCCAACAAGCTCACAGGCCAAAAGAGAAAATAAGTCTAAAAAAAAAAAAAAAAAAAAAAAAAATATATATATATATATATATATATATATACACACACACACATATATATCATAAGAAAGGACAGATAAAACATGAGACAAGATCAGAGGCTGATGAGATTGCTGAAAAGATCAGCATTGCTGACTACATATAATATAATTTGAACTGAGACTGAATGGGAAAGTATTGTGACAAATGGAGTGTCTTGCACACAAAATCATCAATGTATGTTTCCCAAAAAATTCACATTTACTAACTCACTTGAGCTCCATGACAATCCCGTGAGAAAGAGAAGTTTGTAAGGGGAAGCGCCTGTGGCTCAAGAAGTAAGGCACCTGCCCCATATACCGGCGGGTTCAAACCCACCCTAGCCAAAAACTGTAACAAAAAAAAAAAAAAAAAAAAAAAAAATAGGTGTGTGTGAGAATTTAACTAATTGTTGTATGTAGGGCTTAGCACAGGGCAAGTTATTTGTAAATACTCAAAAAATGTGAGTTATTATTTGGGCAGCGCCTGTGGCTCAAAGGAGTAGGGCGCTGGCCCCACATATGGGAGGTGGTGGGTTCAAACCCAGCCCCAGCCAAAAACTGCAAAAAAAAAAAAAGAAAAGAAAAAGAAAGAGAAGTTTCTAATATTGTTATTTTTGTTCTCCATAATTGAAGAAGCTAAGCTTTGGATGATTTAAACAACATACCCAAAGTCACCAGGCTAGCACTCTGTTGCACAAGTTTCCTCAACGACTCGGAAAGGCAAGATCTTTAGTCTGTGAACACAATTCTAAACCAGCACCAAGATTTCCCATCTGCTCCCCAGGACTGTGGACCTGAAGGATTTCAATCCATGATTAGATTACATTGGATGCCAACACTGACTATAAAAAGTAGAGATTATCCCCCCCCACCTCCCGCAGAGCTGAGAATGGTCCCAGCCAACAGCTAGCAAGACAAAGGGGATCTTAGTCTTTCAAAAGCAAAGAAAGGAATTCTGCCAACAGCTTGAGAGAGCACAGAAACAGGGCATTGTCTCCAAATAAGGACTTTCATCCTTATGAGAGCCTGAACCTAACTAAAACATGCAAGACCTTGACCTACAGAAATTAGAGATAATAAATTTGTGATTTGTTTTAAACCAATACACTAAGTTTATAGTAACTTATTACATAGCAATAGCAAACTAATGCAAAGATCACCTAGAATTTTGCCATCACCTTCCTAGCTAACTTTAGTGTTCTATACTTACCAGACAAATTTATTACTCCAACAAGGGCAATCTTTTCTCTATTTGCTAAGTACTTTTGTCCTTTGCCACCTCCTCAGCATTGTTCAAACAGTTCACCACAATTTTTATGATCTTATACCCTTTTTTAACTTATATAAATTATTCTTCTGAATTTCCAAGGCATATTAAACAAAAAGATTCATCCCTGAATGATTGGGTAAAATGGTATAGCAGATTGCATTTTCTAAAAACAGCCACAACAGCATTTTGGTTTCACATGTTTGTCTAGAATGTGCCATTCTCCCATCAAGAGGTGGAGTCTATGACCACAAGAGACATACAGCTTCTGCCTTATATAACTTTTCTCAGATGCTCATGCTTGGAACCCAGTCACCATGTTGTGGAAAAGCCCAGCCACCTGGAAAGGTCTAAAGGAGAGATTCTGAGACCCTGTTCCTCAACTCTACCCAAGATCCCAGGGAGCAATAGGCTATTAAATGTCGAACCTCAACTCTCGTATATGTGCATTGAGAGTTGCGGGAGAAAGCTCTGTTTGTAGCAATTGTCAGTCTCCATGGTGTAAATATTCCTTCCATGACTGAATTCAAACAAACGTTATGCCACTGAAAATAAATTTGACAATAGATGTGCACAATGGGCTCATCTATTAATGCAAGCCAACTAATACAAGCCAACTCGAACACACCCCTGCTCACAGCCAGCAGCCTATACCCACTTACCAACCCTGGGAATGAATCATATCAGAAGTGGATACTCCATGCCTCTACTGAGCTGCCTCAAACTATGAAAAATAAATGATTGCTATTGTCATAAACTACCCACTGTTAGAATAATTTGGAATAGTTTATTCTAAAGTATATAAAAAAAAAAAAAAAAAAGACTCCAAGATGAACCTGAAATTCTTTGGGAAAAATTAGAAAAGTAATTCTATATTTGAAGCTAAGGAATCTGCAACTAAAATATGTAAGTTTAAGAATCACAATTATAGGCTAAAAAAATGTAAATAGATAACAGAGCAGCTGATAGTGGCTACACATACAGTGATTATTTGACTAAAGTAATTCAAGCTAAGATGATACTGGGGCCCAGCATAATCTCTAATGGGACACTTTCATTTTAAAAGAAAAGGTTAATAGAACAAATTACTACTTCTCAAGCCATGCTAATCTGAGATACTTTGTTTCTGAAATCAAATAATGGTAGTTGCTTATATCTGAATTCACAATGAAAAGACATTTTAATGAATAGAATTTTCTCAATTCAAAATTTTGTTTCATGAAAAAGCCAAGTTTTCTCAAATCTCCCACAACTGCTATAGTTTTGCTTTTGGTAAGAAAATGACAAGACAAACTATTAAGCACTACCTTACTGTTAAGAGAAATACTTTGGACCATCCTTTATTCCTTGGCCTGTGTGATTATAAAAGTGATTTCATATTGCAGTGTGTCATACAGTCATATCTTCTGCTGGTTAATGTTCTTAGCTTATGGTCGGGTGCAGTGGCTCACACCTATAATCCTAGCATTCGGGGAGGCTGAGGCAGGTGGATTGCCTAAGCTCAGGAGTTGCAGGCCAGCCTGAGCAGAAGCAAGACCCAATACCCCATTGCTACTAAAAATATAAAAACTAGTCAGATATTGTGGTATGTGCCTAAAGTCCTAACTACCTGGGAGACTGAGGCAAAAGGATTTCTTGAGCCCAAGAGTTTGAGGTTGCTGTGAGCTATGATGCCACAACACTCCACCCAGAGCGACAGGGTGAGACTCTGTCTCTCCCCTCCAAAAAAAAAGTGTTCTTAGTTTGGAAATGGAATTAAATGTATCAACATTTCATGGAGTTCTTCTCAGAACACTACTTCCTCCAGGTGTTCTGCCAACTAAAGAATATTGAGGGTGCTCAATATTTGAGCATGTGTGGCTCAAAGGTTTAGGGCGCTGGCCCCATATACCAGAGGTGGAAAGTTCAAACCTGGCCCTGGCCAAAAACTGAAAAAAAAAAAAAAAGGAATATTGAAAATAGCTAATTTAAGTGAATCTTTCTCCAGTGGAATATAGGAGAAGATTTTTAACAGCGTGGGAAGCCTCACTTTGCGCTGTCCTTGCTCTGAATAGCTACCATGGTTTTGCCACAGGCTGGAAAGAACAGTCATCAGCAACTTGGCCTCTAAGTCTAAATGGCTTACTATCCTCGCCATAGGGCAGCTGAAAAGAGCCAGAGACTTTTAGAAGGCAAATTTAGCCTAAAGACACATAACCATATGGTGGTCCAAGGAGACAAGGGATTATAAGATTAGATTGCATAAATATGAAATGAAAATTACAATCAAAGTCTAGGGAAGAAACCAGGGAGATTGAAAACAGTTAAAAAATCTGGGAAGGAACCCACATTAGTAATACTAGTCCTATCATGCTTAGCTGCTTTGATAAAACACAAAACTCTGTGTGTGTGTGTGTGTGTGTGTGTGTGTATGTGTATTTTACATCAAAGTTCTGGAGAATAGTTTCTCTACTAAGACTATACAAAAAAAAAAAAAAAAATCCATCATCAATACATGAAAAAGCCAATTTCAGAAAGAAAAACCCTTGACATTAGACATATAAACAAAAATTATAAAATGAAAACAAAAGGCATAACTCTCCATCGTTTCATAAACCTAACATATAAACCTACATATAATAGCACTGGTACTAAAAACTGTGATGGTTGCATTTCCCAATATTTGGGCCTCCTAATAAAAATGCTAGTTAGCCAAAGGATTTTGAGTTTATATAAAATAAAAGGATAATTACTTATTGATATTTTTGGTGTTTTATATCCTACCCATTTCCAAAATAGATTGGAGGTAACACTCCTTTTTCTAACCCGAGTTGGCTCATTCTTATTCTCTCATAATCCAACAAGACCAAGAAGTCTTGATAGCCTCTTTTCTTTATTGTCACTTTATGCTTTTGAATAATTCAAGGTAGGGAAAAGCAACCTTCTCTGACATTTATAAGTCACTTCACTTTAGTCCTATTCCAGCACATATTCTTACTATACCCAACTTTTTTTCCTAGCCTGGACTTTCCTTGAAGACTTTTTTTTTTTTTTTTGTATCTCAAAAATAAATTAACTTTGGCATCAAGGCTGGGGATAGAGGTGAAAGATGAGGAAGAAATTGGTACCCTGCCTTCACAGCCAGGCCCCACCAAAGCTTTATAAACAGAACAAAATCTTGTACTGGCAAGCATATGGCAAGGCCCTTGGCTCAGGCTACTTACTATTGGCTTAAACGTGATAGAACTTCAAGGTTGTCATTATCCTTTGACCCAATCACTTCAGGCCAAGGAATGTCGGAACAAATATTCAAAAACATAAAAAAGTAAAATCATATTCTTATTACTTGATATAATAGAATTATTAAAAATAACAAATGCCAACAACATAAGTTTAACCACCTTCTAATATATCTGTATGGTGTAATAATCCACAGAATTCTATATGTAGCATAATCCCATTTGTGTATCTTTGTGTGTGTGTGTGTGTGCATGTACACACAGATCAAAAAGCAAATAAACAAAACTTCTAATGACAGTTATGCCTGGTAGGAAAATTGTAGTATGTCTATTTTCTTCCTTATTTTTTTCTATACTTTCTACATTTTCTGTAGAACAGATTTTACATTTATAAACAGAAAAAAAATAATAATATTCTAAACAGGTTGCCTATTAATGTCCTTACAAATCAATTAAGTTACAGTAGTCTCTGAATTATTTCAGAGAGTTTACCCTGGATTTGTCAATTTCCTTTTTCTTCTTGGGTGTGCGCTGGGTTTTCCTTCACCCCTCCTGCCTCAGTGCTGCCTGCTGTGGGGGGTGGCATTCCTCTGTTCCAGGTCAGAATGGCAGAAGTTTGTAGCTTTCCTTTTCATCAGTATAGTTACCCTGCTTTCCTTCTACTTGTCCTTGAGTCTTACAAGCCGGGGGCACTTTCTCTCTCTTTCTCTTTGTCCAGGCCTTGCCATAGCAAATACATTGACTTTAATAACATTTTGTTTCTTGCCCTTTCCCCCTCCAATGAAATTTATAAGAGCCAATTTTCTTCCTGGATTCACATCCAAGTAAAATCTGTAGGCCACCACAACCACAGTTATTTAATTTTTAAAAAACTCTGTCAGACCCTAAAGCTTGATCCTGATTATACTTTTGGTGTAGATTCTCTTTGTCCTCTTTATGCAAAAATTCTTAGCAAAACCTCAATCTTTTGCATTTTTTCTTGGCCCCTTCATCTCATACATATCTAAAGGCCAAGAATATTCATACTCTTTGACCCAAATATTCCATTTCTGGGAAGGCAGCCCAAAGGAAAAAATAATCTACAACTTGGAGGGTAGGAGATACGCTATTAGGTATTCATCATAGCATAATTTATAATAGTAAAAATTAGAAGCAACCTGAGTGACCCATAATTGGGAAATACTTACATAAAACTAGGCACATCCATAAAGTAAATTTTGTTTCAAATGATAGCCATTAAATTAATGACTAAGATTAGGTAGTGACCAAGTGTTAATGTAACTGTAATAAAAAAAAAAAACAGATCAAACAACTTCTAACTTAAGTAAAAGTGTACAACAATACCTGAAAAGATAATCAGAGATAATAAAGTCAAGCATCATTTTCCCCTTTTAATTAGTTTACTTTCTTTAGTAAACTAAATTTTTCTTTAGTTTAGAATTGGTTCAAACTGTGTTCTGAAGGTGAATATTAACAGTTCTAAAATTTTCAGTATTGGAGGATCTTACCACTCACCTGTGGACTGAAGTGAAGTTTTCTTCCTTCCTTCTCCCTTACCTCATCCCCGCAGGACAGTGGTGGCCCTCTTCTAGAGAGGACAATGACAGCTCCATGTGTAGACACGAAGCATCTCCTTCCCTCAGATCCAAATACACATACCTCAACTTTGAAAAAAATAAAACTGAAGGGCAACATTTAGTACCTTCTCACAACTGTCTGTGAAACAGCACCTGTCACTGGATCTGCCTCCACTGTGGCACAATTCCTGCCCCCACCCCACCCCCCACAG
This sequence comes from Loris lydekkerianus, assembly GCA_963574355.1. Classification (NCBI taxonomy): domain Eukaryota; kingdom Metazoa; phylum Chordata; class Mammalia; order Primates; family Lorisidae; genus Loris; species Loris lydekkerianus. The sequence continues at coordinate 13,122 of CAUYPK010072141.1, read as the reverse complement.
CTGTGTCTGGTATGATGGAGTTGGCAGGGCTGCAGGAACCTTTGAGCCTCAACAGGACAGCCTTGCAAGATATATATATGAGATGCTGCAATGCCACGCTATTTAGCCCTGGAAGGAGGGGTTGTCTGGCACTTCTCAAACTTCCACCCAAGAGCGGCAGGGGCTGAGGAAAGCTGTACTCAGTGGCAGTCACGTTCTCGCCACTGCTCGAGGGGCCTTTGTGTTCTTCTGTTGTCACCAGTATCACTCGCCCAACATTCTGCCTCTTCTCCCCACCCTTCTTAGCTTTCTTGCTCTCTTCTCCCTTCTGTTAGAAAGTTCTTAAACCCTGTTATTCAAGTAGGCTACCATTTTCTATTTCTCAAGTTTCACAAGCATAGGAAAGACAGGCGCACTTCTGATCCCTGCTGAGGCTTCCCCCAAGTGATAGAGTGAAAAAGGGCAATTCCTTCATCCTGATAGAACTTCCAAAGCCAGAGCAGTAACGTGAGCCCTCTCCCATTCCCATTCTGTCAGCATGTTTGAGTGACACAAAAGCCCCATTACTGGACCAGCAATCCCATATCCATCACAAGGCCATTTTCTGTGCTGCACAAATTCCCCAGCTCTGCAGTAGGAAAATCCCACATGAAACAGACTGTCTTAAACTTGCCGTGGACATAAAAACTGGGGACCTTGCTTGCCTTTTTCCCAGTGCAGACAGGCTTCCTTGAGTCCATGCTACGATTTCCCTAAAATCTTAATCGATTGTAGAGTCCTAGACTCTGTATAGATACACTTTATTTTGAAGTTTGGAAATTACTTGTGCATTTAACAAATGAGTTTGGAAGAAATACATCCCAATAGTCATAACAATTGTTAGAGTGATGAAATTATACATGACTTATTTTTCTAAATTTTTATGTTGACTTTTTCAACCTAAAATGTAGAGGACAAATAATACAAGACTGTCTCAAAATCTTCACCATTGATAAAACTCCCTACAAGACCAGACTATTTCTTTGATTAGATTTCTGTTTCATATATATATATATACATACATGAACTTTACTCTATTGAAACATAACAAGGCTTCTTTATTCTGAGTGCTCAGGCACATATTTTACAATTTCTGTCTTCTCCTCTTTGTTAAGGAAATTGAATTGTAGTTTCATCCATCTATTCATCCATCCTTCCCGTCTTCCCTCTCTCCCTCCCTGCTCTTTCCATTCCTGCTGTAGAGGAACCAAGTAAAGAAGCCATAAACTGCCTTAAAAAGAAAAAAAAAGAAAAAGAAAAAGAAAGAAACAGCGGCAGCCACAGGCACTAATGTGAGAAGCTGGAGAAGGTGTCGTTTTTCACTCAAACTGACATTTAAGCTGTTTCATAAATATGAAATCAAACTTGAGGGTCCAGATGGACTGCCGCCCCCTCCGCCTTTTGCTGGAATGACATGCTATTTACCAGCCTCAGAAGGGGGACTGAGGAATGAAACTTTCAGATGATGAGTCACTGAGGAAAATGATTGATGAGTGATGAATGAACTGGTGATTTTTTTCATACGAGAAACAGGAGAGAGTTTCTGCACGATGGACAGTGATGGCTAATGCATTCTACAGCCACAGTTGAACTGTGACAAGGAGTAAGGTGCACACATATCCCGGGCACTGAACAGAGAACAAGTCACCGTTTATCACTCACCCAATGTATGTGGAGGCCTTGTCAACAGGGTCACTTTTATTCTGGGTGATCCCATAGCAGCAGTTGTTCCATATCATATCCGCATCATAAAAAGAGCATCACAGGAAGCCAAATATAAAATGTGAGTGTTCAGGATGTAGGCATCTGGCAGGATCTTCAAATCATGAAGTATTTCTGACCTTTCCAAGAGCAAGTGCTTCCTAGAGCACTGTTTTTGGAGGTGAGCATTGCAGAACTTTGTCTGCATCTCCTAAGCCCCGTGGAACTGGAACTGGGAGGAAGGCAGGAGATTTTGGAGGCTCTACTGCCACTTTCACAACATCAAGCCATGCCCTGGAGATATACCTACTGTTGCCACAATAGGCTCCCAAAGTAGTGAGCTAGAATGTCGTTCTCCACCATTTTGGGGGATACTCAGAGGGGATCTTGGCATTTGTCTCTTATTCCTCCTTATAACTCAGGAATCTCTCTTTGCTGAAAAACAAAAAGATACCCCACTTACTTTATAGCTTTTGCTGAAAGAAATCCTGAAAATCATTTTTTAACATCCTACTTCAATTACAGAAACAAAATTTTGGTGATGTCCATAAGCTTATATTTTCATTGTTGTTTTATAGACAAAAACATGAGGTTGCACAGGGCACTTTTCTTCACTGAAAATATAATGGTGATCTGCAGGTGTTAGCAGTAACCTTGCCCCCTGTGTCACCCTGATTGGGCAGAAGAGACCTTTTATAAAAGGATAGATTCCAGCTCGTTTGTTCTAATTCTTTGAAGATACTACCTTTGTATGTGCCTGAGCACCCAGAGGAGAGAAGCCTTGTTATATTTCAAAAGAGTAAGGTTCATGAACAGCAATATTGGAGAGCTGTTCTACTTACTTCTGCCAAGCACAGTTGTACAAAATAGAACCTTCCAGGCAGAGCCTAAGGTTAGCACAAATGTTAAGGTAGGAAAAACTCCCTTCCTACGACCCTCCCTAGGCCAGTGGCAGCATAATGCTCCCCAAGGCAGCACCCACGTTCCATCCTGCTCCAACTTTGGATTTTCCCACCCTGTGCCGCCTTCAGGGGATCTGATCAGGTACAACCTGCCAGCTTTTCACTTAACCTCTGACCTCATGTGTATTTGCAAACAGGGTAGGGAAGAGCAGCTGCTGAATCACCGGATGATGAGAATTGGTAGTGAGAATCTATTCTAAAGAATAAGGAAATTGGTGGGAGAGAGAAGGAGGTGCAGAAGTGGGGGAGAAGAATGTCTGTCGAGTGTGTGGCAGCCCATGTCTCTCCTCTTAGAGCCTTCAGTTATTAGGGTCAGTGGCATGCTGGCACCTGCGTGTCCTTCTCTTGATGGATGACAGTGAAGAAAGACATTTCCTACCAGTATATATATATTTTTAAAAAGTTGACCCAGAAGATCTTTGTTATTTAGCATGATTTGATTTGAGTACAATTTGTAGAACTTTCAATTTTCTAGATTAAAAACTTTTCTTGAATGGGCTGTGGGATTTCTCACCTGCCAGACTTAACAAATTCCAGATACAATGTCTTATCCTCACATGCAGAAATTTTCAGCAGTGAACTAGAATTTCAGTGAAGCTCCATTACAAAGATGAGAATATGTACACTAATTCAGAGCTCTCAGAATCAATACGAAATGTTTTATAAAGTCTACAAGGAGCCATAAAGAGAAATGGTTTCTCCTCTGCTGCACAGAATCCCAACCATTTCATTGAGACACTGGGCCATATGTTGTTAACTTGCACATTGGAAGAAATTCTAAAGTTTAGCAAAAGAAAGTTCTAACTCAGTGGTAAATAGTAAAACCTACATTCAGGTGGTGCCTATGGCTCAAGGAGTAGGGTGCCAGCCCCATATACCAGAGGTGGTGGGTTCAAACCCGGAAAAAAAAAAACCCCTTACAGTCAATTTAATTTTTAAAACTTCCCAATTGAATATTCTGTGTACAGCACTGCACTAGACATTAATTAGGATATTTTAAAAAATTGTTTTCTTTCTATATCTAATACCATGTATGTTTGCTATAAAATTTAAATAATAGCACAAGGCATTAAATAGTTAAGTTCTCAACTAGATCACATTGATGAACCATTGCCCCGCCCCGTAGTGAGTGTGTGATCCCCTGTAAAGAGCAATGGAGATAACACAAGGGTAAGTTTTCTATCAGGAGATTGTATTTACTATCATAATATAAAATAAGATGACTAGAAATGACTCTTGTCTCACCCAAAATAGAAGGTTTATCTGCCATGGGAAAAAGATCTGAAATTACGGACTTCCCCAGGTGAGTTGAGAGCATTCATAGAAGATGTGATAACGAGCAACAGGCAAGAGACTAGATAGGCAAACAGTCTCAGAGAGGTCCTGTGAATACAGCTGCAACGGTGGGACCATGGAACAAAACATGGTGGGGGCCCTAGGAAAAAGAAAGATGCAGAAAAGCTAATAGACATTATTAGGAAAATCTGAAGGCTCAAGGCAGAATCCCAGCTGTATGGCTGGTTTACAAGCTGTCTGGGGAAGGCAGGAACAAGCTATACTCTCAACCATAAGAAATTAAGCATGAAAAGTCTTCAGAACAGGGCTTGAAATTTTAGAGACTAAGACAGGGACCTCATCACCAACCTAGGGGTCCAAAGGCAGGAGGTGGCTTCAGAAACAAGATAGTGTAATCTAGTGATCAGGAGCACAGACTGGAGGCAGACATGAAGGAATTGTAATTAATATTTATACACCACACAGTATAGTTTCCAAGTGTTTTCACATTGTATATGGGTCCTCCTCTCTTTAATAGATTCGCCTACCATGGGCCAGGAACTGTGGCAGAGATGAAGGAAGCTAGAGACGAAGAAGATATGGCCCCAACACTTAAGGGAGAATGGTCAAGTGTGAAGGACTGGTCAGTAACAGACTGGACAGAACGCAATACATCCTGATCATCATGCAGAGTCTGTCAGGAGAAGGGAGGCCATCTGCCCTCTGTCCTTTTCCTCAGTCTTTGTAACTGAATGAAAAGCTCACAAGTGACAGCCTTGGAGCTGACAGTAATGACTTAGAATCATTTCACCTACCAAACACCTAGAATTTAAATTTCCATACAAGTGAACATTTAATTTCTATCCCACAGGGCTGCATGTAGAGCAAGAGATAATTTTAAAATTCCATAGAATTGGCCCTGCCATGCGGAGCACCAGAGGACTGGGAGGTGGGTGGGCTCTAAGGAACTGTGATGTGACTTGGGTAATGCAGAGCTCTGAGGAAAGACCTCATACAAATGTTGGGTGATGAACTAATGGTTTTCTTTTTTTAAAGATGGAAACTTCAGCTTCAGTGAACGTGAGAAAGATTAAGACAATGAAGACGTAGGGTTCAGGCTGAAGGGATATCTAGGATCGTGAGAACTTTGAATATTTTGAACCCAGTTTCCCTCCTCCTCCAGCCCTTCACCCAAGTGTGCTGTTGCTAAGACAACAGGATGCTAGCAGGCATATGCATGGGCCTGCTCCCTGCATGCTGTTGCCTAGCAACAGGACTCAGCAGAGCCTGGGCTCTTGCTCTTTACACCTATCCCGCTCCATCCATCGCCTTGACTTGCCTCCCCCACCCCCAAGGCAATGAAACACAAAGCAGGAAGAGTGCAAGAGGCTCGGGATCTGATCTTGTCAACAGTCTACTATCAACACGAGGAGAAAACCCAGGCCTGGCTTCACTCAGCTTAACCCCTACACCACAGAGTTATGAAATGTAAACTGACAATTACAGCTGTAACTGACAATTTGCTGAATGAAAAGGAAATGACTTGACAGTTGTAGTGTTTGAAATTCAGTTAAGCAGTCTTAGCCTGTGATAACCAAAGGGATATGCTGATGAGGAAAATCGTGACCCACTGAGGCAAAATTAATGGAAATATTTTACATTGGGAATGAGATAGTGTTAGGGGCCTAAACTCTACTCCTACCTCTCCTCTCAGAACAAAAGGCCTACATGGTCCCATCCCTAGAGTTCCACTGGAAAGACCCTAGTCCCCTAAAGCCTGTGGAATCTTCCTTCTCCTATGCCCAGCATAAAAACAAGCCCTGAACCACTCATGGTGCAGCTGCCATCTTTACCTAGGCGGTCTCAGTCCCCTTTCATTAAGCTTGGCTTCAACCTCTCCTGGTCTCTTTTCTGTACATCACCAAACTTCTTCCAGATAGCAGGGAGATTTTTGAAGAAAGAAGAGAAAGAGGGGAAAGAAATAAATTAAGGAGGAAGAAATAAAGGGTAGAAAAGAAGAGCAAGAAAGATCAGAGACACTTTTAACTCACAATAAATAATAGCCCTTTTGAATGTGACAGTGTATAAACTGGGAAAAATCTGCAACATTATGCAGACCAGGATCTTATGCCTAAAATAATAACAATAGTTTATTGAAGTTCCTCTTGATACCACATACTACATTAAGTGCATTGCATACATTATTTCCATTTTCACAATAACCCTGCAAGATAGAGCTTAGAAAAGTAATTTTACAGTTAGGAATTAAAATAGTTAAGTGACTTAACTAAGGCCACGAAGCTAGAAAATGCAGTAAAGCTAATAAAAATTGTTAACATTCAACCCAAAATTCATCTGACTCAAAATTCCACATGCTTTCTCAACATGTACTCTGCTAAATAGCCAGAAAAAAATGTGTCTGAATTCTGTAAAATCACACATTATTTGTTAGATCGGAAACCTTTTAAAGGAACTAAAATATGTTTTATATAACATTAAAGAAATGGCTTTTTTCTTCATAGCTTTAATGTAATAACTTATGAAAAGAAAAATCATCTTGCCAAATGGGAAAGTTGATCCTATACCAAAATGTTCATTAAAAAGAGTTTAGAGCCCTTTTGAAGAAGCTATGGAAAAACTCTAGAGTTATTCCCATTGAAAAGAAAGTTTGAATTTTGGAAATGCTGATGGAAGTATGGAAAACTGTGAAGCTAACAGTAGAAAATTGTTCCATGAAAATCAAATATAAGCAAAACATAAGACTCTTCTGAAACCGTGGTGACTCCTTCTTAGCAGCAGCACAAAGCCCCAGGTCAGTGAGTGCACATGGAGCAGAGTGCTGATAGCAGAGGGGAGACCTTCACATTCAAGGCTCTTGTCTCAGACCCTCAAATCTCCACACACACAGAAGACACAGGGCCTGCTGACTCCATCAGTCAGCTAGAAGTGTCTAAGCTTGCCTGACCCAGACTTAAACCAGTAACTTCACCAGACACCTTTATTCCTCATTCAAAAAGTAAGTTCAAGCATACTCAGAAAGTTCTTTTTTCATATTCTTCATTTCCTGAGATAAAGGATCCCCTCTAAATAGCAATAGCGATCAGGCAGACCCTGCCTATTACTATCAAGATCCTGGTGTCCAGAGTGGACAAAATCAGCTTAACAGGTTAATAGCTTCATAAAGGATCCTGCTTAAGGGTCAACGCCAAACACTTCCCTAGGCAGAGCATAAGCCAATCTGGAAACACAAAACAGGCTTTCTAGTTTTTCTACACAGAGCTGCATGAAGTAACTATGCTGCAGAGCCCTAAAGTAATACAACATATAACATATAAAGTAATGCCTAAGTGTGTAGAAATACAATGGACAAAACATACTAATGGTCCCCAAAATGTCCATTCTATCTTTCTTTTATAGCCACAGAATTTTTAGCTAGACACACGGCCACTTGGGCAAAGTCTGGCTAATCAGATAACAGTGGAACTATTGTGAGGAAGTTTCTGAAACTCTTTAGGAATCAGCTATTGTACTCTAACTTTGCTCCTCTCATGTTCTTTCCTCCCCCCACCAATGCAACATAGATGTCACCTCAGACTATGAGAGAAAGAGCCACAACTAGTGATGGCAGAATAAGGAGCTTAAAGGAGCCTGAGTGCCCAAGACACAGCAGGACAAAGCCCCCAGCCCAGCTCAACAGTCATGCCACCACATTTTATAAAGGAGAGAAGAAAGCATCTATCTCTTTAAAGCTTCTATTTGTTGGATTTTTATTGTTACTTGCAGCCAGATTCAATCTTAAGTAATATGCCAAGATGATAGCATAGCTCTTGTAGCCTAATTGGCTATCAAGGCAGGTAATAATTTGAATGACCTATAGCAGAGAAAAAATCCTGAATAGAAATGAGGATCTGAATTGCCCCATGATGAGACACTCTCATCTTTCTCTAGTAATCTAAAGAACCCTTGTCATTTTTATTAAAGGTATAACTTTTCTCAAAGATGTAATTTTTCTCATAGTATGGAGAATAAGATGTTCTCTTCTAAGAGATATTGTCACTATAGCCCTGTACTAATAACAAAGCAAATCTAGAGGCCAGTGGTGAAACTTATCTAGCAAAATGGATAAAAATAAGATATGACTTAATGTCTTTTCAATGTTTAAAGAAAATGTGTACCCTGAATATTTGTATGATCTACACTATACTGCTCAGTGGAAATATAATGCCAGCCACCAATGTGAGACATACGCCATTCTAAATTTTCCAGTAACTACCCTTAAAAAAGCAAAATAAACAACCAAACATCATTTTAACAATGTATTTTATTTACTATATCAAAATTAATATAACTATTATACAAGAATATAATCCATGTAAAATGTCAATTTTCTTTTTCTATACAAAGACTTCAAACCCCTTTATACTCACAGTACATTTCAAAGGGGGCTGGCCACATTTCAGATAGGTTCTCAGCAACCACTATGGTGAGGGGCTCCCACAATAAATAGCAGAAATCTACAATATGTCATCTATTGCTTAGTAGAAATAATAAGATTTTTATTTTTTTATTTTTTTTATTGTTAAATCATAGCTGTGTACATTAGTGCAATCGCCTGTAAGATTTTTTAATTGCCCTGAGCCTCCAAATTTCCCAAGCCCAATTGTGGTCTCCTGATTTCTTGTCATAATTGTATATAATCCTAAAAAGTGAAGGTGACTTTTTATAGGTAGCTACCAAAATAGTTATGCTATTATTGTGACTCATAATTATTTACTCAAATCTGACCTGAGATGAGGTTTTCCTCTGATTCTAACTTTATATCTACACCTGCATTTTAGCCTATCCTTCTGGTTCTGTCTGCCACAGGCAAGAGATCCAGCAATGCAACTGCTCTACATAATAACCTTCCATGTAAAGAAGCAGAAAACTCCAGAGACATTCTCACCTTACCAAGATGCAAAGGTAGTGGTGATTTAGAAGGACCAAATCTCAGCCACAAAGCATTCAGTCTCAGAGTTTCCTTCTTCCAGTTCACTCACAACTACTTCCATTTTTAAGCATTAAACTAAGGCCACAGACACTGTGATTGCTTTCCTTCAACCACAAAGCAATATTGAATGTAAGTTCTCACTCTGAGGCTTACTTACACATTACAACTTTTAAAATAAGAATTAGAAGAAATGAGGACTAGGAAAATGATGAAGAATGATGAAGAGGAGGTAGAAGAATAGGAAAATGTGTGTAATGTCCATGCAGGAGGCAATCACATAAATGTCTACTTCAACTACCTGCCTGGTTGGAAATTTAAGCACCAGTGATATGTTTCTTTGAGCTAAAACTAAGAGTCCATGCATAGTTGGTTAAAAGGCGAATAATCCTAGGAAGTAAAATACCAAAACTTCAAGTCTTACTACATTTTCATTCATCAAATACAAGCAAGTTGGTCAACTCAGCAGGCTACAGAGAGATAGGCACAGGTTCCCATGTGCATATAGGAAACATCTTGGGAACAGCAGCTCTAAGCCATTCAGGCATTAGTATGATGACCTGGGTGACCTAGAGAAAGAGTCACCAGCAGCAAAAGAGGATGCTGTTGAGATGACAGAGGTTACCAAACCCTATCCTTTCCCATCATTGAGAGCCAGCCCTGCCCAGGACTGCCACTATTTACTATGAATATATGACTTAGGGTTATCTGTACTTACTTCTTGAAAATATAAAGAATGTGGCATGTCACTGTCACTTCAATTTGCATGTTTTATTAGGATCAGCTTCTCTTCCTTGGGCCCAGTAAGCTTCCAGCTTTCTAGTTTGCTTTACCCATCATAACAAAAATCATAACAAAATACCTCCAGCTCTTCAGAATTTTAAAATTCAACTGCATAGTCAGTTGAAAACTGATACTTGACAACAAAACTCAGAAATTTCTGAGTACAAAGAAACGACCTGCAGTTCAAAATTTAAAAACAGAAATTGATATTACTTCATAGCTCATGAGAGCTGATGTATAGAGTCAAATGACTATGATAGACTTGCTACTGTGTGCCTGGCCCTATGCTCAGATCAAATCAGTAATAATAGATGGGATAACGCGTGCCTGTGTTGGGTCCCAGCACAAAAATGCCCCCAAGGCAGAGAAGGGCAAGGGTACGATGCTGGTTCAGGAAATGCAGGTGGCCAGGGCTTCAGTTCCTTCCTTTCTCATAGGTTCATGTGTCTCTCTCTCCACACTGCCATCTTGGAGGAATGCTGTTCATCAGCCATGAATATACAGTGTGAGTCCTTGTCAGAAAGCAAAGAATGAGGCTAAGGGAGGTAGAGGAGGAAAGAGGGTAGGACTGGAATCAAAGCTGACTCTCATCCTCCTTTTCCAGTTATTCCCAAACAGTAAGTATCTTGGAGGTAAGATAAAAGGAATTTAGCCATTTGGTGCTATGTCTTTTTCATTCTTTTCTAAGCAAGTACAAAAGATAACGAGGACCACTCTTAAGGACAGGCACCCACTCAGTTTCAGCACAGACTTCTTGTCATCCTCAAATATCCCTAAAGTCTGAAGCTATGGCAGTGAACTTTAGACCAGCAGAAAGATACTGGAATGACCTTAAATGTACTTACTAAAGGAATAGGTCCATTGTGTGCTCTCTCTGATCATAGATTTTTTTCAGTGTTTCTCAACTTTATTTCCAACACATGTTCTTGACAAAAGTAAGGAAAGAGAGAGAAAAGGGTCCAGTGTGTTGCAAAAATTGCACTTGAGAATCCTAATATCCACTTTGGTTAATGCATTTCCCTTTGGTAAACATCCAGTCTGTTTGCATTTAATTCTTCCACACAAGCCCTGAAAGAAAGTTAGCCAAATTGATAATCAATTCACATGATCTTTGCTCACTCATTTATTAAAACACGCCAAACAGTTAATTCTCTTTTCTTTGGGGAGCTCTCACTGGCTCTACATGGCTTGAATGTTAAACAGCCACTCAGGGCTCCAGGAAAATAGTACGGCTATTAGGTAGCAACTGTTTCAAACTATTCGATTAAGAAATTAAGGGCCTCAATGTTCATTCAATAAAATTTCTTTGGTTAATCTTTAATGATCTGATGACCAAACAATACATGATAAAGAAGATCTAAAGATGAAGATCTCAAAAGGTTATGATTTGGAAGGGAGGGACTAGAGACATTTCCTTGCTGGCTGCTCATGGTAAGACAGGGGAAAATGGCCCTGAGCCACTGTTGGTTGGGGGAATCTGCACAGAAACATCACTCCAGGGGCACAGTGAAGCAGCAGGAGACTTTAGGAGCCAATGAGGAAGTCTGGAGCTGAGGAAAACTAATGCAGAAGGCAGGTTCTTGGGCCAGACATGGGCCAGTTGGCTGGCTCTGCCCCTGAGTGCTGATGATGGAAAAGGCTTGTCCTATAGTATTTCAATTGTGTATTAGGCTGCCTCCTGGAGCAGCAAGTAGACTTGAACAGCATCTGACTGGGAGTGGTGATTCTCCCATCAGCTTTGCTGCTGGTGAAGCACTAGCATTGTGGGAATACCACCCACGTGGGAGTAACAGTCCACAGGATCCTAGTGCACAGCTGGCTCAGGTGCCTGTTGAGCTCAGGTGGCTATCCTTGAGGTGAGTTGAGCATCCTTGCAACCCCCCAGGAGGGCTACTTTGTTGTCAGGGGACATTATGAGATGGACTCCTGGATAGTCTGGCAAGAACTTTGGGACTCCAGCCCCACATGGATTGAAATCTAACAAAATGAACAGGTCTGGATTTAGGGCAAAGAAGTCAGGAAGAAAAAATCTGTTTCCTTTGTAACTAGAGAAAATCTTCAGACCCTGATCATATACAGAAAATCCAGTGAGTGTTCTCCTTCTCCTAACACCATGCCACCAACTGGCATCCAAGCAATAATTTATTTTGCTTCTTTTTAAAATTTTTTCCATCTTTTTTTTTCTTTTTTCTCCCCCTTTTTCCCCCCTGCTGTTGTTGATGTTTTTGTTTATTTTTTTTTTGTTTTGTTGTAATTTTATTTTTTATTTTTACTTTTATCAATAGCAAGGGCTCCTCCATTTTTGTTACACTTTTCAGCCTCATTTATTCTTTCCTTATTTTTTATGTTTTTAAGTTTTCTCTTTTTTGGTACAGATTTCTTTACTTTTCTCATCTTTCCCGCATAAATTTCACATACAATAGCTAACATACTCCTTTTTTTCTTCTTTAGTCTATACAATTTAAATTTTTTTAAATTTTTTTAAATTTAAGATACATTTAAATTAAAATTTAAAAAAAAATTGACAATGTGAAGGAAATGGATCAATATTTGGAATCACACCCTCTCCCTAGACTTAACCAGGAAGAAATAGAGCTCCTGAAAAAGACCAATTTCAAGCACTGAGATTAAAAAAAAAATAAAAAAATCTTCCAACCAAAAAATGCCCAGGTCCAGATGGCTTCACACCAGAATTCTAGCAAATCTTCAAGGAAGAGCTTACTCCTTTACTGCAGAAATTATTCCAAAAAATTGAGGAAGAAGGAATTTCCCCCCAACACTTTCTATGAAGCAAACATCACCCTGATACCAAAACCAGGAAAAGACCCACCCAAAAAGAAGAATTTCAGACCAATCTCACTCATGAACATAGATGCAAAAATTCTCAACAAAATCCTAGCCAATAGATTATAGCTTATCATCGAAAAAGTCATACATCATAGTCAAGTAGGTTTCATCCCAGGGATGCAAGGCTGGTTTAGCATACGCAAGTCCATAAACGTTATCCACCATATTAACAGAGGCAAAAATAAAGATCATATGATCTTCTCAATAGATGCAGAAAAAGCATTTGATAAAATTCAGCATCCTTTTCTAATTACAACACTGAAGAGTATAGGCATTGGTGGCACATTTCTAAAACTGATTGAAGTTATCTATGACAAACCCACAGCTAATATTTTACTGAATGGAGTAAAACTGAAAGCTTTTCCTCTTAGAACTGGAAGCAGACAAGGTTGTCCTCTGTCACCTTTACTATTCAACATAGTGCTGGAAGTTCTAGCCAATACAATTAGGCAAGACAAGGAAATAAAGGGAATCCAAATGGGAGCAGACGAGGTCAAACTCTCCCTCTTTGCTGACGACATGATCTTATACTTAGAGAATCCCAAAGAC
>CAUYPK010072137.1:0-17118 GCA_963574355.1 Loris lydekkerianus | reverse complement strand
TACGGTTTTCTGCACTTTATTTAAAGTTTTAAAGTTGTTCTTGCTAGTTTACAGTTTTTCTTTAGCAATAAATATTGAAAAGCATTTAACCTACTGATTCCTCAATTATTGTAATTGTTTTGGGTATATATTTTTATTTTTGAAATTTACCAGTGGCTGCTGCATTTTGCACCTTGGCTTATACTCGAGTCACTAAGTTTTCCCAGTTTTTAGGGTAAAATTAAGGGGGTCAGCTTATACTCGGGTCGGCTTATACTTGAGTATGTGTGGTACCTTTGCCTATAGGCTTGGGAAGATATGGTGCCTTCTTGTTTAAATTTGCATTTCTTTGAGTTTCAGAGCTCTAGCTTGTCTCCCTCCCTGACCTTTCCTACTTCCTCACCCACATACCTTTTGCTGTCTTTAATGACAACACTTTCCTATTTTCAATGTTTTCTCATGGTACCCCAATGAAATTAACAAGTAATTGTGTTCAGTCATCCAGGGATATACTTGCATGCTTGGGCAGGAGACCAGAGCTATATCAAGTAAAGCAACTTCATGGGCCCCTTGACCAACAAGGGTAAAGACACCTGGGGCAATTAGCTGGGCCCTGTCATGCTAATGCCACTTACTCTTCAGATCTCACTTAAAATTCAGCTGAGTTCAGGTTGCCCTGTTCTTAGCTCTAATAACTATTTAAAAATTGCATGCTTACTTTATTAATATTTTTAATCTACATGAGGACATAAAACTGATATTTTTTATGCTCATCATCTTCCATCACCACTCTTAACACTTTGAGAGGGAGCTCAATAAACGTCAGTAAAATGAATTTTTAAAACCCTTCAGTTGTTGGGTTCCCAGTACTGACTGCACATTAGATTCATCTGTGAAGTTTCTTTTCGATTCTTTTTAAACAATGCTAGTGTCTATCCAGACCAGACCTTTTGGATCAGAATCTTGAAGCAATTCTTCACAAGCAGCTGGGGATTAAGAAACTGATCTGATGTTAACCTCCCTGACAAGGAAGGTCATTGGCCACCAGGGGACGCCCAAACAACATTAACGGCTCCAGGAAGGTATTTGCAGCTGCGCGAGGACTTTCCTTGTAAATTCATCCCTTCAGTGACAATTATAGATCAGGGTCTATTTTTCATGTTTTGCTTTTGAAGGACACACATGCGCGCACGTACACACACACACACACACACAGAGAAATTAGTGCTTTAAAATAGCAAATGTATCAGAGATCTTGATGGCTATGTGAACAGTGATTCAGAGATAGTAAGGAATGGCCATTATCCTCCAAGTGATATTCCTTTCAGCCAGGATATCTAGAAAGAGCTTTACTGCTTAACATTTTCTGTTAAAGCTCATGATCTGCAGCTAGGCTAAAGATGGGTCTTGGGCTGAAACTGGTTTGTAAAAGTGAACATGAACTGCAGAGCCAGGGTGCCTTGTGGGTGCTGCCCTACCAGAGAGCAGCTGAGTTTTTAATCCTCAACTGCATGATACTGCATGGACTCTGTGGGCTGCATTGTTTAGTTTTAATAGGTGGATAGTAAGAAAATTAGGGCTAGAAGGGGATTAAGTGACGCAGGGGACAGGCACTTAGCCTCAGATCTCTTAGGACAGAGACAGGAGACAACTAGTATCTTTTCTTTGGCTAGTCTCAAGTCTAATGTCTAGCCTTCAGTCTTAGCTGCTTGGTCTTCAAGTTTTAGGCAAACCACCACTCAGTTTGTGATTTTTTAAGTGACAGCTCTACTCCCAGCATCAGTGATCATTTTGTTGGCAGAAGTATGGTGTCCAACTCTGTGCCTTAAGAGTCAACTCTTCTGACTCGGAGCCCATAGCACAGTGGTTACAATGCCAGCCATACGCACCAAGGGTGGCAGGTTCCAACCCAGCCCAGACCAGCTAAACAACTGCAACAAAAAAATAGCCTTGTGTTGTGGCAGGCGCCTATAGTCCCAGCTACTTGGGAGGCTGAGACAAGAGAATTGCTTAAGCCCAAGAGTTTGAGGTTGCTGTGAACTGTGATGCCATGGTACTCTACTAAGGGTGACATAGTGAGACTCTGTCTCAAAAAAAAAAGAGAGTCAACTCTTCTACTTTTAAGATCTTCTGTGCACTAGGACCTGAGTACACACACACATATCAACTCACTAGAATGTAACTACCTCCTTGCAAAATAGCTTCCCAGTTTTACAGGTGAAGAAGCTGGAGGCCAGAGACATTAAGTTATTTGCCTGAGAGTACACACATCTTCTAACCTCCTCCCCCACCCCCCCCAGCTGCACCACTGACAGGGTGTAGAAACTTGAACAAGCCATGTAATCTTCCTGAGGTTCCATTTCTTTATCTGTAGAAAGGATTGTTATGGAAATCAAAAAATCATACATGAAAGCAGCCAGTAAAATACCTGAACACAGAAAGGACTTCATAAATATTTATGTCTACCTATGTCTCTGTCTGTCCCTCCCTCCTTCCCTTACTCTTCCCATGTGGAGCAAAGTGGGTTATCAGTTGCTAGCTCTGACAGGGGGTGTGATCCATCATTCTGTCTTCTAAATACTTGCAGCTATGGGCATTCCCTACTATGTGGCCCTACTCTTTTCCTGGTTGGCCAACAAAGCTCTTGCTTATAAACTCCTTTCTCTAGGTATAAAGATGAGTTCCAGGAAGAATTCCCAGATGGTCAATGTTCTAAGACACTGAAACACTTTTATCAAGGGGTGAAACTTCTCAAGAAATTCATAGTCCATCACTGTCCCGCTGGATGTGAATGCCCACTGGCAGGAGGTGAACCAGCATCACACTAGGTCAGGGGTCTTCACACTGTCCTTCTACAATATACCCCCAAATAATTGCACACTTTTTAAAAGCTTCCCTCTAAAATTTTTTATTATAAGTTGTTTGTTGCTCATCGCAAAAATTTATATGTTTTAAAAAACTTTCATAGTGCTCTTTTAAATGTACACGATGGAAAATAATTACTATGCAATTTGATTCCCATTGTCTATCTGAAACATAACAAATTAGCTCATCTTTAACAAAAATTTTCCATTGTTTTTTTCTCCTTCAACTCAGAATTTTACTTAAAAGTGTATCTTTATGTTTCAAAGTTCTCTGTGGCCCAGCCTAGAGTGCAGTGGTACATCAGAGCTCCCTGCAACTCCAACTCCTGGCCTCAAGTGAACCACCCACCTCAGCCACTAGAGTAGTTAGGACTACAGGTACTTGCCACCATGCCCAGCTAAGTGTTTTACTTTTTGTAAAGACAGGGTCTCACTATGTTGTCCAGGCTGGTCTCAAACTCCAAGCTCAAGTGATCCTCCAGCCTTGGCCTCTCAATGTTCTGGGATTATAGGTGTAAGCCACTGTGCCCAGCCTCGGCATTTTTTTTTATTGATTATTCTATCATTCTTATTAGCAACTAAAATATGGGAAAACTGATTTTAATTTCTTTATTTCACATAATTCTAAATGTTAAAAAACTTAGAGTGAGTTATTATTATAATTAGTCACGTAAAATTAACTAAAATACAATAATTTTAATTGTTTTTATGTCTTAAACATAACATTTTGAATTACATTAACCATATGATGTTTGAATTGTATTAAATTATATATATATATATATTTCTTAATGAAATGGACTTCTGTTTTTCAGTTAATTCATATATGTGGTAAATATTACTGATTATTAGAATGAGACAGAATTCAGCATAAATCCTGTTTCCGTTTTTATTTCTACATATGTTCACACTCAGGAAACATGTTTAAATATATCATTGAGTGGAAATGGAAGGAATTCTGTTATGTAATGTCATTCAGGTCTTTAAATCTTCTTCTGAGTGATATCCCAAAAATCCCTTAATGATCCTGTTCTCTGCCGCACCCTTAACCTAGTTATGTCTAGACCACAAAGCTGTGCTTCTATATTATGTTGTCTTGATTCATATTAATAATGAATGTTTCGGAGTGTCCTTTTTGATGTTCTAGTGGCAGAGATCTAGTAGGAAGTGAAATGGGTGAGGCACCATCCCTTTCACTTCATACCACCATAAAGTGAGTGAGAGAAGAGAGATTATAAAGGGAGACCAAAGGAAAGCTCCATGACACCTGCCACATCAACAGGCAAATGTAGGGGCTTCCTAGGATGGAAAGCCAGCTTAATAATTCGATCTTACCATGTTTAAAGCAGAACTACAAAGATAAAATAGCCAGACCAATAATTACAATGGGATATTCTCATATACTCATCTCAATAATCAATAAAACAAATAGACAAAAACATCAGTAAGGAATGCAGCTTTGAATAGCATAAATAACACACAGGACAGGTTTATACACCTGCACCAACCATCTGCAAAACATATATCCCACACATCACACGTGGAATTTTTACAAAAATTGACCATACATGAGGCCAAGGACAGGAGCTAATCCCTATGTTAATTGGCTTCATTTAACCATTTCACAATGTATATAGCTTCAAAACATCATGTCGTACATGATAAAGACATATAATTTTTGTCAACTAAAATGAACTTCAAGTGGGTCAAACACCTTGACAGACACCTCAGCAAAGAAGATATACAGATGACAAATAAGCATATAAAAAAATGCTCTACAAAATATGTCATCAAGGAATGCAAATTAAAATAACAATGAGATATATTACACATGTGTTGGGATGGCCAAAATCCAGAACATGGATACCACCAAATAGTGGCAAGGATGTAATGCAGTGGGAACGCTCACACACTGTTAGTGGAAACACAGCCACTTCAGAAGACAGCGTGAGAATTTCTTACACCAGTAAGCATACTCTCACCATACAATCCAGCAATTGTGCTCCTTGGTCCACACAACAACCTGCACTTGGATGTTTCTAACAGTTTTATTAATAACTGCCAAAGCTTGGAAGCAATCTAGATGTGCTTCAGTGAGTGAATGGATAAATAAGCTGGTACATCCACACAATAAAATACTATTCAGTTCTAAAAAGAACGAGCTATCAAGCCATGGAAAGACATGGAAGAAACCTAAATGCATATTACTAAGTGGAAGGAGCCAGTTGGAAAAGGCTACAGACTACATGATTGCAGCTACAAGAAATTCTGGAAAAGGTAACACTATGAAGAAAGTAAAAATACCAGTGGTGGCCAAAGGTTGGGGAGGTGGGACGGACTAAAGAATAAATACAGCACGGAGGACTTTTAGAGAAGTGAAACTAATCTGTATGATGCTATAATGGTGAATAACTGTCATTACACATTTGTCCAAACCCGTAAAATGTATAATACCAAGAGTGAACCCTGAGGTAAACTCTGGACTTTGTGTGAAGATAATTGTTAATCAATTCTAACAAATGTATCACTCTGGTGGAAGGTGTTGATAAGGGAGGCTATAGATATGTATGTGCAGGAAATATTTGGGAAATTTTGACAACTTCCTTGCAATATTACTGTGAACATCAGACCGATTTTCTCAAAAGTCTTTATAAAAAATTATAGTAGCCTTCCAAAACTTCTTTTAATCCTTTTTATATTAATAAAATGTACCCATATTGTTGAGGTCACTGTTGTACATTTGTTTTCTCTGACTTATTGTATCTTCACAATTACTGAGGATCCTAACAGCTCTTGTTTATGAAGTTTATTTTTAACAATAACTTACAAATAGTAGAAATTCAATCTGAGAATTAAAAAGATATTCATTTGTTTATTTGATTTAAAATAATAGTAAGAGCTGGGCACAGTGGTTCACACCCATAATCCCAGCACTTTGGGAAGTCGAGGCAGGAGGATCACTTGAGGCCAGGAGTTTGAGACCAGCCTGAGCAATACAGCGAGACTCTGTGTCTATAAAAAATTAAAAATTAAAAAAAAAATAGTGGGGCTTATGGTATGCACCTGAGTCCTACCTACTCAAGAGACTGAGGCAGGAGAATCATTTTGCTTGAACCCAGGAGTTTGAGGCTGAAGTAAGCTAAGATATTGCACCACTGTAGCCTGAGCAACAGAGCAAGACCCTGCCTCTTAAAAACAAACAACAACAACAATAAAGGAGGAATAGGAAAAAGTGGAGGACTAGAAGCAGTTTGCCAGCATGCTGCTCCCAAAGAAAGAAGTGAAAAGTGCAGGCAGCTAGCTGCCTACATACAAATCCATCTTCTCTGAGACAGCATTGTGAAATCACAGAGAAGCAACGCAGGACACTCAGTGTGGGGAAAAAAGTGACCAAGATCAGAGAACACCCAGGGAACAATAAGACAATAGAGCACTGGGGCACCCTCCTCACCCCGCTGGCACAGTGCAAACTGAACTGTAAGACAGAGCCCACCACCTCCACAGACCTCTGCTGAGTTAGACTGGGGACCTGCCTAGAGTCTGTGCAGAGCCTCAGGCCAGACAACAGGCATGGTGGGGATCAGTCAGCAGCTAAAGACGTCCTGAGTGCTCAGGTGCACTGTGCCAGATCTGCACCAGGCTGGGAAGGGAGTGAACTGACTGGGCTTCCCTGAGTCAGACCCTGGGACTTGAAGCCAGGCCCTTCTCCCTTAGGGCATAGAATCTGAACACAGAAATTGACTCAGGTACAGAAGGCTTTGACCTGGGAGGTCTTTTGTGACCCCTTCAGCAGGTTCTAAGTGGGACATGGAGAGCTCCATGTTCCCTGGGCCACTGGAACTGACTTCTGTCCACCTGATAAGATGCCACCTGATCTGGCATCTCAGAACCCTTCTGTCTATGGACCAGCCTGCCATTTGCTTGGCTGGACTTTACCCTCCAGGCCACAGCTGCCTTCTGCCTTCTTGGCCCTGATACCACCCTCTAGGTCAGATTGGCCCTCTTGTCAGCAGCACCTGCTTCTGGATTAGAGGTCCTGCTCAGAAGCTCTGCTTCCAGCTCCTCTCCAGTCATGGCTCTGAGGCTCTCATCCTGGAGCCCAGGATTCCTCTTCTGTACCTCCAGAACTCTGACCAGGCCTGCGACACCAATCTCAAATCTCTAGTACTTCTCCTGGACCCTAGGACTCTACCCTAAAGCCTTCACCACCACAGAAGGACTGGAAGAACTGCCCCAAAGTCCAACACCCACCAGGGATCCCCCAGACTCAAGCTGCCAATACACTGTAATCCTGGTTTGAGTAAATGCCCACAGCCCAGGACACCATGACAACCTCACCCAGCTGCTGCTGTACCTCTGCGAGGAGACCATGGGTAAAGCCATCCCCACAACACCAGATCCTGAGTGAAGAGGGTCTCACTCAGCTCCCAACTTGAATATTCTATAATTATCTGGAGAATAACCCAACACCCAACCCAAACAGCATTCATGACAGGCTTAAGCAGAGGCAATCACAGATGAACAGAACAAATCAGAACAGCTACATCACAGACTTTTAGTACATACACTCCTCCTTGGCTCCATCTGTAATCAAGAGTCAGGGTTGGGGAGAAGGCCATCTAGAGACTTCCTCTTACTCTAACAAGCAGAAGAGTTCCCAGCAAGGAACAGGAGCCCTGCACATCAGCCCTGAGTTAAGAAAAGAGTTATCAGGTGAGAAGAAACTTGTGAAAGAACTCTGGCAACATGATAAATCAAAACAGATCACAATAGAGCTATGGCACCAAACTCCAACTATAAGGAAATTGTCAAAATGATAGCAAAGGAATTCAGAATATGGGTGGCAAAGGGCAGAATGGTGGCTCACACCTGTAATCCTAGCACTCTGGGAGGCTGAGGAGGGTGGATTACCTGAGCTCAGGATTTCAAAACCAACCTAAGCAAGAGTGAGACCCTGTCTCTAAAAAATAGCCAGGCACTGTGGCTGGTGCCTACAGTTCCAGCTACTTGGGAAGCTGAGGCAAGAGAATCACTTGAGCCCAAGAGTTTTTGAAGTTGCTGTGAGCTATGACACCACTGCACTCTCCCAAGGGTGACAAAGTGAGACTCTGTCTCCAAAAAAAAAAAAAAAGAAAAAAGAAAAAGAAAGAAAGAATACGGGTGGCAAATAAGATGAATGGAATTGAAAGGAAAATTGAAAACCAACTCCAAGTAGAAGACAAAAAATTATTTTAGAGAATTAATAAAAAAAAAGTCAGGCTGGGAGCAGTGACTCATACCTGTAATCCTATCACTCTGGGAGGCCAAGGTGAGTAGATAGCTTGAGCTCACGAGTTTGAGACCAGCCTGAGCAAAAGCAAGACCCCCATGTCTACTTAAAAAGTAGAAAAAAAAAAACTGAGGGAAGAGGACACCTTAACCCCAAGAGTTGAAGGTTGCTGTGAGCTATGATGCCATAGCACTCTACCCAGAATGACAGATTGAGACTCCGTCTCAAAAAAAAAAAAAAAAGAAGAAGAAGAAAAGAAAGAAAAAAATCACTAAAGAACTAGATATACTTGGAAGAATATCAAAGAACTTTAAAAAATGAGAGTCTTCCAGGAATTTTCAAAACATAGCAGAAAGTTTCAGCAACAGAATAAACCCAGGGAAGAAAGAATCTCAGAGCTGGAAGACAAGGCTCTTGAAATAGTTCAATCATTTAAAGAGGTAGGAAAGAGGACAAGAAAGGAAGAGCAATCATTTAGAGAGTTATGGGACTATGCAAAGTGAACGAACATACAAATTATATGTATCCCCAAGTGAGCAGAAGAAAGCACTAAAAGTACAGAAAATCTATTTGAAAAAATTATTGAGAAAAACTTCCCTAATATAGCCAGTGATCCAGATATCCAGATATAAGATGCTCATCAAACACCAGAAAGAGTCATAGAAAATAGGTCATATCTAAGACACAAAGTAATCAACCTGGCCAAAGTCAAAATGAAAGGAAAAATTCTATAAGCACCCAGATGTAAGTAACAACTTATCTGCAAGGGGAAACCCATCAGGATAACAGCAGACTTCTCAGCAGAAACCTTACAAGCCAGAAGGAAGTGGGCCCCCATCTTCAATCATCTTAAACAGAAAAACTACCAGCCTAGAATTTTGTATCCAGCAAAACCAAGTTTTACATGTGATGGAGTAATAAAGTCCTTTTTAGATAAGCAAACATTGAGGGAATTTGTTATAACTAGACTTGCCCTGCAAAAAGTATTCAGATCTGTATTGTACATCAACCAGAATGGTAGATATCTACTAGAGTGAAATCACCTAAAAGCTAAAGCTTAAAGCCCATATATCATGATGGCTCAAGAGGTAAAACAAAGCAATAAGGTTCTATGCAATAGGAAGAACAGAACCTTATCTCTTATCAATTCTTTCAATAAATGTGAATGGCTTAAATTCCCTTCTACAAAGACATAGTCTGGCTGAATGGATTTAAAAAAGAAAAATAGAAGCCAAGTATCTATTTTTAGCCAAGTATCTATTTTCTCCAGGAAATATACCTAATGCACAGGACTCGTTCAGACCTAAGGTGAAGAAATGGAAAACAATATTCCATACAAAAGGAAAACACAAGAAAGCTGTTGTACCCATTCTCATTTCAGATAACACATACTTCAAATCATCAATAGTAAATAAAGACAAAGATGGTCATAATATAATGCCAAATGAAACAATTCAAGAAGAAGACATACAACCCTAAATGTTTTTAAGCCTAACTCAGGTGTGCCCAGATTCATAAAGTAAACCTTACTGGATCTAAAGAAAGTGATAAATAGCAGCATCCTAATAGCTGGGGAATGCAACACCCCACTGACAGAGCTAGGTAGATGATAAAAGCAGAAAATAGACAAAGAAACACTAGTCTTAAATGGAACTCTAGAATAAATGGGCCAAACAAATGGGTAGATTTACAGAGCAGTCTACCTCAAAGCTAGTGAATATATGTTCTTGTCAGCACATGAAACATTCTTTAAGACTGATCACATTTTAGGCCACAAAACATGTCTCAACAAATTAAAAAAAAAAAAAAAAAAGAAATTACACTATGCATCTTCTCAGACCTCAGTGAAATAAAATTACAAATCAATTCCAACAGAAACACTCAACTACACAAAGTCATGGAAATTAAACAACCTACCACTGAACAATTATTTAGTCAAGGAGAAAATGAAAATGAAAATCAAAAGATTCCTCAAAGAAATGATATCAGAGACACAAGTTGTCAAAAATCTGTGGGATTCAGGCAAAGCAGTCCTAAGAGGAAAATTTCTAGCCTCAAAATGCCTACATCAAAAAGACAAAAAGATTATAAATCAACAATCTAATGAATCATCTCAAGGAATTAGGAAAGGAAGAACAAATAAATCCCAAACTCAGAAGAAAATAACTAAAAATCAGAGCAGAACTAAGTGAAATCAGTAAAAAAAGAATTATATAGAAGATTAACAAAACAAAAAATTGGTTCTTTGATAAGATAAACAAAATTGGTAGGTTTCTCACTAGATAAACCAGAAACAGAAAAGAAAGAAAGGAGTCTAAACCTCATTAAGAAATGAAAAAGAGATATTATAACTTATACCACACAAATACAAAATATCATTTCTGAATAGTATAAAAATTTCTTTGTGTGTAAACTTGAAAACATTAAGAAAATGAACAAATTCTTGGAAGCAAACAACTTCCCTAGGTTCAACAAGGAAGAAATAGAACTCCTGAAGAGACCAACATTAAGTAATGACATTGAAGCAGCAATAAAAAATTTTACAACAATGAAAAAATACTAGATCAGATGGTTTTATAGCTGAATTTTTCCAGACCTACAAAGAATTGGCACCCATACTGCAGAAGAAAGGAATCCTCTCCAACTCATTCTGTAAAGCCAGTATCACCTTGATACCAAAGCCAGGAAGATAGAAGGAAAAAAAGAAAATTATGGACTAATATCCCTTATGAATATAGATGCAAAATGTCTCAATAAAACTTCAGCAAATCAAATTCAACAGCACATAAAAAAATAATAATAACACATCACTGCCAAGTAGGCTCCATCCTAGAGATGCAAGGATGGCTTAACATATGTAAATTCATAAATGAGACTCACCAAATAAACAGAAGCAAAAAAAAAAAAAAAAAAAAAAAAAAAAGACTATATGAAGATCTCAAAAGACATTAGACAAAATTTAGCACCATTTTATGATGAGAACTCTTAATAAAATAGGCATAGATGGACCATACCTTAAAATTATGAAACTCATATACTAAAAACCCACAGACAATATCATACTAAGCAGGGAAAAATTAAAAGTACTCCTGCTGAGAGATAAAACTATATAAAGTTGCTCACTGTCACCACTTCTACATGTAATCAACATAGTGCTGGAAGTCCTAGCTAGAGTAATCAGGCACAAGAAAGAAATCAAGGGCATCCCAACAGGGAAAGAAGAGGTCAAATGATCACTCTCTGCTGATGATATGATCTTATATCTGGAAAACCCCAAAGATTCTGCCAAGAGACTCCTGGAATTTGCAAATAAATCCCAAAAACTCTCAGGTTAAAAATGAATGTACACAAGTCAATAGCATTTCAAATACACTAGCAATAGTCAAACTGGGAATCAAATCAAAGACTCAATATCCTTCAAAATAGCAATGAAGAATAAGATACCTAGGGATATATTTTAAAAAGGAGGTGCAATATCTCTACCAAGAGAACAACAAATCACTGAGGAAGGAAATCACAGAGGATGGTAACAAACAGGAAGGCAAGTCATGCTCATGAGAACAGCAGAATCAAAATTTCTAAAATGTTTATTCTACCCAAAGTTATTTACAGATGTAATGCAATTCCTATTAAAATACCAATGTCATTTTTCACAGATCTAGAAAAAATAATTCTGTGTTTCATATGGATCCAGAAATGAACTCAAGTAGCCAAAGCAACCTTAAGCAAAAACAATAAATCAGGAGGCATCACTTTATTAGCTTCAAGCTATATTATAAAGCTATAGTGTCTACTGGCACAAAAATCAGAGACATTAGATTAAAGCATCAGAACAGGGAAGCCACATATTAAACCATCCTCATATTGCCATCTGATCTTTGACAAGGTAGGCAACAATATACACTGGGGAAAAGAATTTCTATTCGATAAATGGTGCCAGGAAAATTGGATACCCACATGTAGCAGATTGAAACGAGATCCACACCTTTCACCACTCACAAAAATTAATCAAGATGAACAGACTTAAACCTAAGGCATGAAACTATAAGAATTCTAGAAGAAAATGTTGAGAAAACTATTCTAGATATTGGTCTAGGCAAAAAAATGTATGAAGAAGACCCCCACAGGCAATCACAACAACAACAAAAATTATGAAATGAGACTTGATTAAATTAAAAGGCTTCTGCACAGCCAAGGAAACAATTATTAGAGTAACCTACAGAATGGGAGAAAATATTTGCATGCTTTACATCCAATAAAGAGCTAATAACCAGAATCTACGAAGAACTCAAGCAAATCAGTAAGAAAAAAATCAAACAACCCCTTAAAAGGTGGGCAAAAGACATGAACGGAAGTTTTTTAAAAGAAGATAAACCATCAGCTAATATGCATATGAAAAAATGATCAATGTCTCTAATCATCAGGGAAATGCAAATCAAAACCACAAGGAGATATCCAACTCTAGTGAAAACAGCTTTTATTGAAAAGTCCCAAACCAATAGATGCTGGCATCGATGTGGAGAGAAAAGTTCACTTACACATGGTTGGTGGGATTGCAAACTACCTGTTTCCCTGAAAATAAGACATCCTCTGAAAATAAGACCTACTCACAGGAAAGATAAGACGTCCCCTGAAAATAAGACCTAGTGCATCTTTGGGAGCACACCTTAATATAAGACACTGTCTAATTTTCAGGGAAACAGGGTAGCATAACCTCGATGGAAGATAGTGTGAAGATCCCTCAAAGAACTAAAAGTAGACCTATCATTTGATGCAGCAATCCCACTATTGGATATTTCCCTAAAGAAGAAAAAGTCATTTTATCAAAAGACACTTGGAATCAAATGTTTCTTTTGCACAATTCACAATTGCAAAGATGTGGGATCAACTCAAGTGTCCAAGTACACGAGCAGACTAATAAAATGTGGTATATGTACACCATGGAGTACTAGTTGGCCATAAAAAAGTGAATTAATACCTTTTGTTAATAAGCTGGATGGCACTGGAGGCCATTTTCTTACATGAAGTATCACTATAATGGAAAAACACATATTCTCACAATTAAATTGGAACTATCCATCAAGACTCATGTGCACATATGGAAGTAAAGCTCAATGGAAATCGAGCAGGTGGGAGACAGAGAGGAAGAAGGGTAAATTCACACCTAAGAGGTACAATGCACACTATTTGGGTGATGGGCACACTTATAACTTTGATTCAAACCATACAAAAGCTAAAACATTTATACTTCCATAACATTCTGAAATTTTAAAAAATTAAGTAAAATAAAAATAAAATAAAATAAAATAAAAAAGCCAACAAGCCCCATTGCATGTTAACCCAAAACATATATTTTACTAGAAATAACTATATTTTCCAATACACAAAAAAATTTTCGTGAGAAAACAAAACCAATACTATACAAATCTTAATGTCTGACCAGATAAAAGACAGACAGATTCTGATATCTGCTTCTGTATTTAATTTGTTAGGATATGCTGTTTGGCAGAAGTATATAAAGATAATTTAGCCTCACACAGATAAGGAATGGGAAAGGGGGGAAATATTTTAATAATCTTTTCAGATCACTATGGTGGGTTTTTAAGGTTAGTTGCAAGGTAGAATCTGAAACCATACCAAAAAATTTTACTACACTCTTACATTAAAATCTATTAGTCTATCTTGGTGTTGGAATGTATTTTTACCCCTGCACAATTTTGCAGTAACACAATTGACATTAGCACTCTCACCCCAACGTGCAACAGTCACATGTTACCCACAGAAGCCCAGGAAGCCGAGGGATCAGAGGTGACTCTACAACTCAGAGCAGCTGAAAATGGAACCCTGGAGATTTTTCTCTTCCAGCTTAAGGCAATGCGCTGAAATTTATGGCACCAGGTCACATGGAATTGCAGATTAAATCATATCCTTTTGATTTACATAACCTTCTCAAGCCAGACAAATTTTATAAAATTGGACCTCCAAGGGCATCTCAGATCAAAGATAACACCCTAAAGCAAGCATGAGTGAAGACAAGAAAAGGGTAAACCCAACACATCTCCTGTCAATTTATAAGGTTAAAAACAGCAACCATCAAATAATCATCAGATCTGTCAAGAAGTCACCCAGAAAGACTTGAAATTGTCAAGAAGGCTATTGGAAATACAGTTGTGTGTGCTTAAGGATTGGAATAAGTTCTGGGAAATGCATCGTTAGATGATTTCATCCTGGAAAAAACATCATAGAGTGACTTGCACAAGCCTAGATAGTACAGCCTACAAAAAATTTTGGCTACATGGTATAGCCTATTGCTCCTAGGTTACAAACCTGGACAGAATGCTACTGTATGTAGCTGTAGGCAATTGTAACACAGGCTAAGTATCTGTGTATCTAAATGCATCTAAACATAGGAGGAAAAGGTACAGCAAAAATGAGGTATAAAAGATAAAAATGAAACAACTCTATAGGGCAGCTCCAGCACATCTTATGGGGCCACCATCATATATTTAGTCCATCATTAACTGAAATGTTGTTTTTTTGTGCATCACTGTGTATTGTTTACACCCACTATTGT
Source organism: Loris lydekkerianus (assembly GCA_963574355.1). Classification (NCBI taxonomy): domain Eukaryota; kingdom Metazoa; phylum Chordata; class Mammalia; order Primates; family Lorisidae; genus Loris; species Loris lydekkerianus. The sequence continues at coordinate 2,432 of CAUYPK010072137.1, read as the reverse complement.
TAACCATCAACATTACCTCATGTATACACTAAGCCTTAAGACATTAGCTATGAGAATATAAAGCAAAGCATTTAAATAGCTCTGTGTGTGTGTGTGTGTGTGTGTGTGTGTGTGTGTGTGTGTGTATGTTAGTTTAGAAAGGAGGCATCAGAAGAATTCTTTTTTTATAAAGAAAGTCCAAAATAGTCTTTGCTGTCAATAGGAAAATACAATATAAATGATTCCATCTTGATTGTATTTGACCTAAGTTCATACAAGATGTTGTATACAGATTGTTCTCTCAAGCAGATGAACATTTCTCTATTTTATTTCCAAGAAACACCCTAGTTTAAAAAAAAATTAGAAATAGAGAATGGAAATTAATCCTAGGATGTTCTGAATATCTTGCATATGATTCAGCAATAAAAGACAAAAGAACTGCTGTACTCAAATTTCAAAACTTGCTGTCAATGTTGTATGTCCAATAATATACTTAGCATGCCCAATTTAACACATAATTTATAAGTGTATAGTTTATCTCTCTTCAATGACAGGCTATGAGCAGAAGGTAACAATAGTGAAAATAATATTGTCATTGTTTTAAACAGTAATCAGAAATTATCTGAATTTTTTAAATTCTTCTTTTACAAATGAACAGAAAATTATTCTGTTGCATTTTTTAGGATCCAAATCCCACCCCCCAAAAGGTATCTGATACTTAAATTGCATCCTTAGGAGCAGCTTAAATCTCAGAGTCAGGAAATATACCTTAACATCTTTCATATTTTGGGGCTTTTTTTTCATTTCTTTTTTTCTTTTTTTTTTATTATTGTTTCGATTTAATTTGAAGGTACAGATAATTAGGTTACAATGTTTGCATTTGTTAGGCAGAGTCCCTCTTATAATTGTATCCACTGTATCTGGACTCACTCTAAGGAGTCACTGTGATGCAACTTAAGAATCAGTAAATGTTTAAACATAAGTAATTACATGTCAAGTATTAGAGACCAGTTAAAGACTATGGTTACTCAGCAAAGCCCAGAGATACCAAAGATTCAGGTCACTCAGATATGAAGGTATTTTTCACCAAGTAAATAACCCCAACTAGCCAAGGTGCAGGCTGAAGGCCAGGGTAGCATAGAATGAGTGGGTGGAATAAAAATGATAGATGATCAATTATGGCCTTGTGACCAGTTCTAGAAATGAGATCCGAAGGATCTATGTATGTTTTATATAGGGAGTATCAACGGTGCTTAATGTTACAATAAGTTCAGTAGACCATGAGAAGCAACATGCAGACTAGACAGGAAGGACCAGAATTCACCTGGAGATCTTGAAATTGAGATGGATATAATAGCTGACGCGATTTACCTTTTCTCTTGTTAGGGGAAAGAAGGAAAAAGTACCTTCATTTGTTGCAGAGAAGGACCCCATGTTTGAAGTTTCTAGATTTAGATGGAGAATAAATGTTGAATAATAAAAGGGACTATGCCAGTCCTGGGTTTGTTTGCACCAGAACTATTCAGATTTAGGTGAGTACAAAGAATGGAAGAAATTTAACACAGGGAAATTTAACTTATTACAAAGGTGATAAGAAAGCTAAAAATCAAAATAGGAGAAATTAAATAACCCAAACATTAGCAAGAGTGAGAAAGCACTACTACTACCATTAGATGGAAGGAGAGAGGGAAAAATGGTTGTAACCAGAGCCTAAGGACACCCTCTTTGTAGTGAAACCCTGACAGATTAACTCTCCAAGAACAGATAATGGTGAAAAGATGATAATAATAATCAAAATAGTTTCTGTTTATTAAGAATGTACTATGATGGCTGGACGCCCTGGCTCACACCTGTAAGCCTAGTTCTCTGAGCGGCCGAGATAGGGGGATTGATTGAGCTCAGGAGTTGGAGACCAGCCTGAGCAAGAGTGAGACTCCGTCTCTACCAAAAAATACAAAAACTAGCCAGGCGTCATGGAAGGCACCTGTAGTCCCAGCTACCTGGGAGGCTGAGACAAGAGGATCACTTGAGCCCAAGATTTTTTTTTCCTTTTTTTTTTTTTAATTGTTAAATCATAGCTGTGTGCATTAGTGCAATCGCCTGTACCCATTCTAAGATGCACCATAGATGTGGCCCCACCCATTACCCTCCCGTCACCAAAACCTCCCCCCTCCCTTCCCCTTCCTTGGCCCTTTCCCCATAGTCTTGTGCTATTGTTGGGTTATAGCCTTCATGTGAAAGCTATAATTTAGCTTCATAGTAGAGCTGAGAACATTGGATACTTTTTCCTCCATTCCTGAGATACTTTACTAAGAAGAATATGTTCCAGTTCCATCCATGTAAACATGAAAGAGGTAAAGTCTCCATCTTTTTTTAAGGCTGCATAGTATTCCATGGTATACATGTACCACAGTTTGCTAGTCCATTCGTGGGTCGATGAGCACTTGGGCTTC
>CAUYPK010072135.1:0-24334 GCA_963574355.1 Loris lydekkerianus | reverse complement strand
TTAGATGATATCTCAGGGTAGTTTTGATTTGCAGGGTAGAGATGATGAGCATTTTTCATATGTTTGTCCTCCATTCATCTGTCTTCTTTAGAGAAGGTTCTATTCATCTGTCTTGCCCATTGATAAATGGGATTGTTGGCTTTTTTCATGTGGATTAATTTGAGTCCTCTATTGATCCTAGTTATCAAGCTTTTGTCTGATTGAAAGTATGCAAATATCCTTTCCCATTGTGTAGGATGTCTGTTTGCTTTGGTTGTTGTCTCCTTAGCTGTACCAAAGCGTTTCAGTTTAATTAAGTCCAATTTGTTTATTTTTGTTGTTGTTGCAGTTGCCATGGAAGTCTTCTTCATAAAGTATGGGAGTATCATATTTACATGCTGAAAGCTATTGTCTGGTATATAACAAGAAATTCATATTACAGAAGACTGGAGTCAATTACAAGAGCAAAGTGCTTGGGTAGGTAAAAAAGCATAGGATCCAGTGTTCTGATGTAGGTGTTATTTCACATAGGATCGAGGCCAGATCACCCACTGAAGTAATAGGGAAGGTGGCATTTATACAGAAGAATAAATTTACAAAAAAAATATGATTAGGTACTTGAGCAGTTTTGAGTATATATTTGAGAATTGTCACCCTAAATTTAATGTAAGAATCATCATGGCTAGGTGTGTAGGTGCACACCTGTAGTCTTGGCTACTTGGAAGGCTAAGGTGGGAGGATATCTTGAGCCCTGGAATTTGAGGTTGCAGTGAGCTATAATTGGGCCACTGCACTCTGGCCTTGGTGATAGAGTGAGAGCCTATCTATAAAAAAAAAAAAAAAAAGAAAGGAAGGATCAGCATCATTGTTATTTTCAGTAATGGCATTTGGATATATAAATGAAAGCTTGAGATATTTGTGTTTGAGCAGTGGTAGAGTTTTTTTTTTTCCCCCTTGAAAGAAGGTCAAGGCAGTTAAAGATGTATGTATGTCAGAGGTGCTAGGCTCTGGAAGCTATGACAGGTAGGAAGAGAGGGGATGGTATCAGAAGGTGATAAATAATTTAAAAAGTGGTAAGTTAATTTTGTTGGATGTCTTTATGTGGTTGAAGAATTGTTATAATGGGTGCTGTAATATAAGGAAGCTAGAAAAGCAGGAGATGATAAGTGAGAGGATGCCTTAAAATGAAATTTTAGAGTCAGTTCATTTGTTAGTAATAACAAGATTTATAAATTTAGACTTAAAAAACTTTCAAAGAATATCATATAGACCCACATAGGCAATCAATAAGAATGTAGGATATAGGTTATTAATGAAATGTAGTTTTTAGAAAGTTACAAACACATTGTTAAATAATTCAGTAGTTGGAGAAGAAACAATGATTTTTTTTTATTAAATCATAGCTGTGTACATTAATATGATCGTGGGGCACCATACACTTGGTTCATAGACCGTTTGACACATTTTCATCACACTAGAAAACATAGCCTTCCTGGCATTTTCTTAGTTATTTTGCTAAGACATTTACATTCCACATTTACCAAGGAAACAATGATATTAATTAGAAAACGCCTTTGTATAATAAAGAAAATACTACATATCAAAAGTTATTGGACACAGTTCAAGTAGGACATAGAAGGACATACACAATCCTTTTTTTTTTTTTTTTTTTTTGAGACAGAGTTTCACTTTGTCACCCTCAGTAGAATGCCATGATGTCATAGTTCACAGCAACCTCAAACTCTTGGGCTCAAGCAATCCCCCTGCCTTAGCCTCCCAAGTAGCTGGGGCTATAGGTGCCCACCACAATGCCCAGGTAGTTTTTCAATTTTTAGTAGAAATGGGGTCTCACTTCTTTTCAGGCTGTTCTCAAACTCCTGAGCTTGAGCAATCCACTTTCCTTGGCCTCCCAGAGTAGTAGAATTATAGGAGTGAGCCAGCACACCAGGTCAGCAACATGTACAGTCTTAAAACTTTATGAAAAGAGTTAGCTGAAACCTAATGAGCTAATAATCTTAAAGAGTTAGAAAAAATATAATAAAGCCAAACAAAGTAGAAAGAAAAAATAGGAATAAAAATAGTAATGTATAAAGTAGAAACATATTTAGAAGAGAGGACTAACAAAATCAAAAGTATAATCTGTAAAAGATAATTAAAATTGATAAACCTTTAGTAAAATAGATCAAGGAAAAAGAAAAGTACAAATAAAGCAAAATGCGAATGAAAAGGGGGATATAATAAGAGATACAGTAGAAATTTAAAGAATAAGAAGACATTATGAACAATTTTATGATGAAATGTTTGAAAATTTATGATATAGACAAAATTGTACAAAAAGAGATATTACCAAATCTACTCAAGATGAAAATTGAATCTGTAATCAAAACTCACACAAAGAAAATACATCCCGCATGGTTTTATAATGGATTTTTATCAATATTTAAGGAGGAGATAATTTTACTATTTATAAAATTTTTTAGTAAATATAAACAAATAAGCAAAATCCCCTCCCTGTTTTTTTCCAAGTGGCTGGTAGAGCTATAATAGCAAAACAAGTCTAGATTAATATGGAAAATGGTAGGCTAATATCACTCACATATATAGATGTGGAAATCTAAAAACATTGAAGGTAGCTTTTCAAATATATCCACTAACTATCCACTTATCACCACCTCTGCTACCTCTGCCACTGCCATCCTGAGAAAAACTACCATTGCCTTTTCCTTGAATAAGTATAATAACAACATCTATGCTGCTACGTTTGCCCTCCCTTCAACACAGCAGCCAGAGTGATCCTTTAAAATTGCAAATCGCATCTGTCTCTCTACTTCTCCACATCTCAATCAGTAAAAGCCAAAGCCCTCACAATGGCCTTCAAGGCCCAGAAACTGTGGTTCATGAGTCAATTCCAGCCTGCTGTCTGTTTTTGTATGGCTCACTTGAGCTAAGAAATTTTAAACTAATTTTAATATATTAAAAAATAGATTTCATGGTGAAAAAATTGTGTGAAATATAAATTTCAGTTGCTTTCAAGTGACGTTTAATTGGGACACAGCCACACCCACTTTTATGTATTGCCTAAGTGTGCTTTTGTGTAATAACCAACCACACTACCACCCTTAGTCCTTGAAAATGCAAGGTATGCCCCTGCACTAGCAGTCCCCACTGTCTGTATTACTCTTCGCTCTGTTTTCGGCATGGTTTATTGTCTCCACAGCTCATTCAGGTTTCTTTATTATGGAGCCTTTCCTGGCCACCCAATATAAAATTGAAGGCACTCTTGACCCTGCCACTCTACCTCCTTTTTCTCATTTGTTTTTCTTTTTCTTTTTTTAATTTTCTTTTTATTTATTTATTTATTTACAAGGAACTCTTTTTATTGTTGGGGATTCATTGAGGGTACAATAAGCCAGTATACACTGATTGCAATTGTTAGGTAAAGTCCCTCTTGCAATCATGTCTTGCCCCCAGAAAGTGTGGCACACACCAAGGCCGCACCCCCCTCCCTCCTTCCCTCTTTCTGCTTTTCCTCCCTCCCATAACCTTAATTGTCATTAATTGTCCTCATATCAAAATTGAGTACATAGGGTTCATAGAGAGTGTTTTATGAGTCAGAAGTTAGGAGAAAGTGTGAAATACTTCCTCCTCTCTCAATTGCCAGATTCCCCTTACAGTTACCAAACGACAGTGGGTAAATGAGGAATAGGAGGCAGAGAAGAATCAACATTTTTCTTTGAATTGAACCGTGGGGAATTTCTGGAAGATTTACAGTCATACTGGCTCATTTGTTACTCACATGGCAGAACGATATTCTCAGTGTGCATTCCTTTATCCTAATGAAAAAGACTATTAACCCACCTCAAAATGTATATTAAAAGTTCTGTTTTTGTTAAATTGAGAGCTGTTTAACCCATTTGGAGCAGTGGGCCTTTACTTGAAAGTAGCAATCACTATTAAAGAAGCATCACTGCAATTACAAATTAAGTAGAAGATAAAATTGATATCGTGTTGTATTTTGATTGCAAGATAAATGTAGTCAGAAACTACTGAATTCTTTGTGACCTAGAGATTAAGTAAGAATGTCTGATCTCACTAATTTACACAGATTGACCCCGGAATGGGGGCCCACACATGCAGAAATTGCTGAATTCTGAAAATGCTGAAAAACATCATTAATTCTGCCTCTTTTAATGACCTTAAAGAGAGTTATAAAGGAAATCATAGTAGGTTTCATTGAGATAATTATTTTTATTAAATAAAATTGAACATTTGTGTAAATGAATAATCAGTTTGGGACGAAATAAAATGAAAATATATGACCACAAAAACTTGATAGCCCTCCAGCCGTGCTTGTAGAAATAGCAATCTCTTAGAACTGTTATAGTGGGTGGTAACTCAGTAGAAAATTATAAAGGCTGTTGAAATTCTGGTACATTTCATAAAAATATGCATTTTTATTACTTTTCAGGTTCTTGTAGAGGTTATATACTATATGGTGTAGTGGGGTGTGTAGATATATAAAAATCCTATATTTTCTCTAATATCACATAATTTAAAAAGGAACTTATAAAACTCTTTAGAAATTTACCAATTCTTAGTAAATTAAGCAATAGGGAATTATTCTACTAATAGAAAAATAAATTCCTTTTTTTTTTATTAAATCATAGCTGTGTACATTGATAAGATCATGGGGCATCATGCACTAGTTTCACAGACCGGTTGACACGTTTATATCACACTGGTTAACATAGCCTTCCTGGCAATTTCACAGTTATTGTGTTAAGACATTTACATTCCACATTTACTATTTTCTACCTGTTTTATTACATTAGAAATCACAGTTGTTTTGTCATTCAGGAATCAGACTAAAGACTGCTAAAGAGAAAACTGATAAAAAAGGTTCATGTGAATGGTTTCAGAAGAAAGAATCTCTGAAGCTTATTTTAATGAAAGTATTGAGAAAAAAATAGAAAAATAGTTAATGCTACTGTGCTGCATTTTTATCAAATATATTTTTAACTCATGAAAAGTTTGTTTTCTAATATTGGACTCAATGTGAGTGGTTTAGGTCAGCAAGACCCCACGATCATTCAGGGATCCACGTTCTTTCTATCTTGTTGTCCCACCATTCCCAAGGCTCTGCCTTCATCTGGATGGTTGAACTTGGTTGTAGACGATTCCATGTTCCTGTTGATGAGAAGAAGAAGAGGCACCATAGGAAAGGGCACACTGATTAACTTAAAGCACAGTTCCCACAGGGTTGTGCATTCACAGGTGATGTCTTGCCTATTCTCCTTGAGTAAACAAAGGCATCAAGAAGTTAAGGAAGTCATCAAGGGTTACAGATTCCTAACTGATTAAGCTGAAATTTACCTAGATTAGCCAAGAAATTAAAATCAGTGAATTAAATATTTGTTCAACATGTGAGTGTGTGGGAGTGTGTCTGTACATACATGCACATGTGTGAATGTTGAAATCAGGAGTGTGATGGCCTCTTGATCCCACTGAGGTAATAGATGTAAGGTTAAAGAAATATTTAACATTTTTAAAGATGTCAGACTTGCAGTGGGCAATATAAGAAACAGAAAAGAAAAGCTTTGCTCTGTTTTACCATAGCTCTAGTATTTTTGCTGGGGTTGCCTTTAATTTTCTTCACATATTTATGATTAATGTTTTGATGGACATATTTTGATAGCTTTTAAAAGGCTACACTTCATAATTTGAAATGTGTGAGAAGTAGCTACTATGAGAACACATTGAGCTTCATTTTTTTTCTTGACTTGCTGGCCTTATCCTGTTAGTCACTGTTTACTCTGAGCTGTAGGGAAATAATCAAAGATTGCCCAGGAGTCAAGTTCACATGGGCATTTTTCATTTTAGAAACTTCAAGAAGCTGTGCTAGGCACTGTGAACCTTTAGGCAAAAGACAGCCACAAAACTCTTAGCTTGAATTCTCCATGAATTTTGTTTCCCTTACAAATCACGCATATTTTAGAGACTTCTAATGTATTTAGTTTCTTTTTATTGTGGGTATTTTTTCCAAGAAACCCCATGTACTTAATATTTTATTGCTTTTCTTAGTAAAGAATTTTTCAATTTAATTTCTAAAGGGAATCTTAAAGAATTTGTTTGTGCTACAGTTGCTATAGTATCTATCTGTCATCTATCTGACAATTAAGTTTGCAAACTTGCTATTATAGCTTATGTTGGCACCATGGTACAAACAACTCGGTAACCTTGGTGTATGAATGTCTCACAGCTGTATTTGTGTCGATGTGTGGTGGTGTCTTGCGGAGTAGTGCTCATTATTGCTACATGTTTTGTGTGCCTTCTCAAGAAATTCAGGGTTTGAATTAGATTAATGAGCAAACGTTATATTTCTTGTTAAATTTGGCATGACTGGAAGTAAAATCGGAAACATGTTAGCCCAAGTTTATAAGGATAATGCCATGAAGAAAATGGCAGTGTACAAATGAATTGAATATTTTTCTGTGGAGAGAGAAAGGATTACTAATGAAGAGAGGTTAGGGCAGCCAGTAATGAGCCAAACTGATAAAACCTTGCGAACGTTTGTTGAATTGTGCATTGAAATTGTCATCTGACTATGAGAAGTATAACAAACCAAGTAAACATTGACAGAGAAATAGTTAGAAAAATCTTTACTGAAAATCTCGTCCCACAACTCACGGCTCTTGCATCAGGATAGTGCAACAGCTCACACGGCACTGTCTGTGAGGGAGTTTTTAGTCAATAAACAAATAACTGGATTGGAACACCCTCTCTACTTACTAATCTGGCCCCCAATGACTTTTTTCTTTGCTAAAGATACATGCAGTATTGAAAGGAAGACAATTGAAGACATTTATTATATCAAGGGTATTACCATGACAGTTCTGATGGCCATTCCAGAAAAAAGAGTTACAAAATTGCTTTGAAGGGTGGACCAGGCACTGGTTTAGGGGCATAGCTTCCCAAGGGGAGTACTTTGAAGGTTACCATAGTGATATTCAGCAATGATGTATGTAGTACTTTTTCTAGGATGAATTTGTGAGCTTAATTGTCATATCTTTGTGTGTGCACGCAAGTGTGTATATACGGGGCACCAAAAAATGAATGCACATTTTAATACAGGAAAAAATGTATCAAATATGTAATACTCAAGTCACATCTTATTTCTACGATTATAAGTGGTGCTCCATGCAACTTGTATTCATTTTTGTTACCCATACTTATTGAGTATTACACATTTAACACAGGTTTTTCCTTTCTTAAAATGTGTATTCACTTTTTGGGACCCTGCGTGTGTGTGTGTGTGTGTGTGTGTGTGGAACTCTTGCTTACAGGAGACATATTCTGTATATGCTGATTCTAATATAACATATTCTCTCTGGTATCAAAGTATCTCTAGTGGAATTTCTCTTAAATTAGGTGTTTTCGTGTTACTCCCTTTATTTCTATCGAGAGTTACCACATTATTTGTTAATTCATGGCTATAAACACTGTATGTGTTTTTAAACTGTAAATAAAGGAAATATTTACCTGTTACTCTCATACAGGCTGATGTTTCACTCCATTTTATTTTTTTATTAGGGGTTAGAACTTTAATATATCAATTTTGGGGGAACACAATTCAGTCTATAATGCCATGCTACACTTACCTAAATCAGGATTAATCAGGTTAATGTGTATTAACATTAACACAATTCTATTGGGTAGTTGACAAATCTTGTTTAAATTTTGCCAGTTGTCCCATGTCTTTTCCCTGATCCAGGATGGAGTCTAAGATCACACATTGTGTTTAATGGTCTTGCATCTTTTGTCTCTAGTAATCTGGAAAAGTTCTTTGATCTTGTTTTGTCTTTCATTACCGTAATAGTTTTTTATTTGTACAAATCTATTGGATACACATGTAATTTTGTTATATGCATAATGGTCAAGTTTTTAATGTCATAATTGCCCACATCTTGGCAGTTTTGAAAAAGAGTTTTAGTTTTTAGATGCCAGATAAAATAAAAATAATGTTAGTGACTTGTAATAACGGGACTAAAGCACTGTGATAGCATCTGACCTTTTATCAGCACTTCTGTAAAGAGCTTTCTGGGGAAAAAGAAAAAAGTCCTTTCCAAGAGTGGAGTAACTCTCTAGTGAAGTGCACCTTCTTAGTGTAGTAAGCTGAGAATAGTTTTTTAAAATCCCAAAGGGCATGATTGCTAAAATGATCACTTGCTATTTGCTGTCGGTGTGGATAATAAATTATTTCAGTGAAAGAAAAGATATTGTGGTCACATATGGCTTCAGGTTCTGATTCTTTCTACCTTCTGCTGACTGCTAAAGATAATTAGAAATTTTCAGAGGCAAACTGATCAAGGACTAGAAGATTAGACTTCTTCTTCAAAAGTCAATAGCAGAGGTCAAGATTAATTTGTTACTTTAAAATGTGGAAATTACTCTCTGTGTTTGAGAGCAGTGTGTGACACCCCTTAACTATATGATAAAAAGGGCCTTGAATTTCACTGTGAGTGTGTGACATAAAGGATATCTATTTGGAAAGATTTAATGGGCCTGGAATAGAGGGTAATAGAAACTGAACTGGAGTGATTTATGTTGCGTACCGAAGAAGACAATCAGGGAAACTTCAAAGAAGATCCCTCCTACATGACTAAAACTGAATTGGTATTTCAAAGCTATCTTCCTCTTCCATGAAACTGAGTATCAATCTATTGATTCCAGAGTTTGTGTTTAAGGGTTTTGATTGGAGCAATAGGGCATCCGTTCAGCTTGGTTAGTGACTGACAAGTGAGGCACAAGAACATGCACAGTTCAGGTCATGAACAAAGTGACTTCAGGTGACTCCTAATTCACCATTCAAGAAGGAATTTGAACTTACTGATTGTGGCACATGAGACAGTGTTATGTTCTCTGAAAATTGAAGGTCTCAGCTTCCTTATGGTACAGTTCAATGAATTAGCGAAAACAATGACAGTAATCTACTACCCACTAGATTGGCTACTAAGAGATATTTTAGGGTCTGAGTTATGACTAGTAATACCTACAAATCATATTCATTTTAGGCTATTCTTCATTCTCCAAACACCACAAATTATAATTAGCATGGTTAACTACTTTCTGTGATTTTATGTTCATAGAATTAAATTTGGGAGTCTTTGCTTCACTCCTTGAAATGAATCAAGGCCACTAAAATAAAGGGAAAATAAGAATGTTATTTAACTGAAAAATGTAATACTTTTCTGCTCCGGATGAAAACTGATCTAATCACTTTCAATAACTTGAAGTGATAAAAGTATTAAATAGAAAGGTCTTTTTCCTTTTGTCTAAAATTCCTTTAGGAAAATAAACACAGTTAAAGAGAAATTTCATACTATTAAGGAAGAATAATTCTTCATAGTGGGTAAACCCAGGTATGGAGAAATTCCATACTACTAGGAAGAATAATTCATCATGATGGGTTAAAAGAGTCAAAGTTGGGGTGGAGCAAAGGGAGCACAGGAAAAACATTATTGTACAAAGTGGGCTTTTTTTTTTTTTTTTGCTAAATGTGTCAGTTTTATTTCATCTTCATTCTTTGGAATTGACTGACTGACATGCTTCAGGGATCCTTTTTGGGGTTTTATACATATGAGAATCCTGGGCTAGAACAATAAGCTTTTCTTGAAAATACCTGAGTGAACTCTGGCAAACAATATAATGTTTTACTACAAAGTGCTAAACTCTGTTGCTATTCTGCATATATATTACCTTAGAGTATGTTTTACCATGATATAAAACTCTTGACCTTGAACTCTACTAGAAGGTAAAAATTTTATTAAAGTGTGTCGAGACCCTATCCTGAGTAGTATTAGGAAATTATTTACCTGACACAGTGCGATAAAAGAAGGTTGAAGTAAGTCACATCCATAATTGCTAATTTGTGTTTAGTTCCTCCAGTCTTATAATAGACAACCCACTGTTATAAGATACAGATACCACAATTAACAGGGACATTATCATTTGCACATACAAATAAGAAAATAGAAATTTTTGGTCATTCAGATAAGCTTCAAATTTATTCTGTTTTTTGGCAACTTTTTATGTAAGTATTTCATCTATATGCTCAATTCAAATTTCACATCTCTATCTCAAGGAACCAGTCCATGGGGCTTGTGTCCAGTATAGGAATTTCATTCAATGACTTATAAGCTATATAAATTTGAAAAATAGGTGAAACTTCTGCATCTTTAAACAGAGACAAATAAAAAATAAATAAAAAGAAAAATTTATCTCAGGGGTCAATACTGACTACATAATCCGTGGGCACAGGGAAAAATAAAAATGTGGGGCCTTTTGTTCATACTTTATGACTTGTTTCAAGTTGGCAACAGCAGATCATGGAAGCCACATTGAAGCTTTAAGCCAAATGAGAAACTTTTCTAAACACAGAATGCTGTGCAACCCAGCTTGCAGTTTATGAAGAGGAAAGGAGTTTTTAGACTACTTTCTAGTTCATATTAAGTATTCCTAAGTAGTTTTTTAAACAATTACTATGGTTTCTACAAAATATTTATTTAAGGTGCTCTGGCTATTGTATGTTTTTTTTCAAAAAGTAAAGAATTCTAATTTAGTCATATATATTTAGTTTTTGTTTTAAAATTTTAAAGCTATTATACATAATAATGGAATGGTGCCCTTAAAAAACACTTTGGTCCAATGACATTATTATTCATCCCCAGGAGATGTGAAGAGTATGGAATGGAAAGAAACAGAGCAGAACCCTGTTTTGTTGTAGGATTTTCCTGCAGAAGATCTTTAGAGATCAAAGTAATTGTGGGATGCAGCATGGTAGGGAGAAGAGATAGAACAAGATTCTAAAGTCCAGGACTGTTTTGGACACAAGTGGTGCATACCCAAGATGGTTCAGGTTCACATAATAGGCCATGTATTGGTAATTCAACAGTGGGAAGAAAGGAGATAAATTATATCTCTGAATCAATTGAAATCTTGATCTGAATGCCATTTGCTCATGTTTATTGCCTTCATGCTCTCCCAGGAGTGACTGGCTTGTTGAACATGATAGAAACATGGCCGCCAACTTGTAATGTGTTCAAAATTTGGCTTCCAAGAATAGAGTAGGATTTATCTTTTCTGTGTGTGTGTGTGTGTGTCTATATACAGAGAGTACCAAAAATTGTATACATATTTTAAGAAAGGAAAAAATGGCTAGTCTGAGTGCAGTGATATTTACAACTAATTGATCATAACCAGTTACAGATTCCTTGCTCCTTCTCCAGTCCCACTGCTTCACTTGACTATCCTTAAAAAATTAAAGTAAAGGAAAATACTATTAAAATTGCAATATTATGTATGTATTATAAAGGCTTAGGGAACGAGGTCTGATTTTTTCTTCTTTGGTCTTTGGTTGGGAGTCCACTCCATACTACTAACTGATGGTTTGGGTGAAGATGAGTGAGCACAAAGTATGGACGTGGCCATTGACAGATGAAGAAGTATCCAGAGTAGGGAACCACTGTGAAGGCAGACATGCCCATGAAGTACCAAAAATAAGCTATAAACTTCTCAGAAGAAAAGAGAAATTAACCCAAAAGAATTAAAGTAGCAATTCAGTAAAAATTGGAAAATGTGTCAATCAAAGCCTTGCCATCATCACCTTGGCGCAGAGGAGATATTTGTAGTAGGCAAATCGGATCCTATAGTAATTAAGTTTATCAGACATCTCAAAATTTTTTATTAGAAAATATTGTTCATAAATTGCTCTAACCACTGTACTATTGGTGTCAATCTTTGACATATCTCAGTATCATCTGGTGCAGATTTTTACATTCAGGCCCACCTCCTGAGATTGGTCGGATTGGTTTGGAGCCTGACACTAGTAATAGTATTTTAAAGAGTTCTTTGGTAATTTTGACGTGCAGCCAAGATCAAAAATCATCAGCTATTTAACTAGATCACTTCTTACTAATTTTGAACTATATAGTTTTAGATATGTACAATATATAAAATACCAGTCATAGATTGATTTTTTTTTTTTTTTTTTTTTTTGCCCAGTTCCAATAATAAAATAGGGTTAAGTCTATGAAGTAAATGAAAGTGACTTGGATAGTCCAAAATTGAATAAACAGTTAACAGCCTTTAAAGAACTAATAACCTATAGTTCAAAATGTAATTAAAAGCCCTACTGCAAGTCCACTTGGGAGTGCTTGTTAAAATTTCAAATGTCTTAGATTACTCTGACCTACTGAATCAAAATTTCAGTAAAACACATGCTTAACCAAGCCCCTCTCTTAAATATGTGCATGTAAGTTTAAGAATCATAGTCTAGTGCTAGATGCCTACTCTTCACAGCTATTTTTCCCTGAAGCAAATCTAACTGCCAAGAACTGTAGTACCCTAATTAACATAGTTGCTCACCTTGTGGCTACAACTCATTGGGAACAAAAATGCCTAAGAAGAATTAAAAAGCTTTCTGCTTTGATTGTTTTTTCTTTTGTTTTACTATCAACATCAGCCCTCTTTGCAGTTATTGAAATGGAACAATCTCTGTCCTATTCAGTTAAAGAAGAGTATTCCAAATTATATGGAATTTCCTATTCTTATATATCATCGTCCTTTTTTGCAATATTTATAATGGTTGCTTTTATTATTTATATATTTTGCTCCTCTGTACTTAGGTCTTATGAAAAAAACCTAATAATAAATAATAATAAACGATCAAAAGTGGTCATTACTCTTTATTCTCTGTTCTCTCTTAACCTTGGCACTATTTCTTTGTGCTCGCTACTCTGCCTCCTGTGTTATGGAGCTCAGTGAATGCACATTGCAGTTGCTGTACTTTCCTCAAGCACACAGTTAGCTTTCTATCTCATTGGCATTAGTAAATATGAAGGGAAGTGACATTGAAATAGCACAGTCAATCACATCTCATAATTGCAAATGTGGAAGTCCAGGGTCACTCCCTTATTTTACAATGAGAAGGAAACCATCAAAATCCTATGCCTTTACGTTACTCATTCAGGAAAAACATTGAATTTCGTTACCATGTATTAGACTAAGTAAATGACTATGTGTTGTTTAGACATCTTAGGAAATACTTCATGTAGTACAAAAGAACTATCATTGCCATCTGAGAGTGAAATAATTATGGGTAATAAGAAGAAAATGAAAGATAATGTCATTTGCTGTCTCTCGGCAACATATTCATTGAGTAAAGTCAAGATTCTAGCAAAAATTATTTATTTCAAATTTCTCTGTATTTATATATACAGTGCTACTGCATTCTTTAAACTTTTTTTTCTTATAATTGCTTGAATTTTATTCTACATGTCCTTTTTCATTGACAGCCATGTTTCTTGAGTTCAATAAATGTTATCAAGCATTCTTTGACTGTTCCTATTGCATCAACCTTAATTAGCTTTTGATTACTGTTAATTTCACAGCATTTTCCCTTTAATAAGTTGCACCAAAATGGTTTCATTTCTGTTGAAGCAAGTTTAATTAGCTTTTGAGCTCTGTTTCTGTTTTTCCTTTCATTTTTAGGGAAAACAAATGACAACGCCTACTTTCTTTGTTTCAAAAGGGATATCCATGACTTACAATTTGGTATTCATCAGAAGCCCTCCCTAAGACTTACCACATGAAATCATAGTTATTTGTAGTCTTTTCATTTGCATCAGGAATATTCTCATGTATTCACATATTTATAATTCTGATTATGTAAAAAAAAGGAAATAATTTGATTTTCAGTTTTTAAAAGGGCTAAATGATTTTTTAAAACAACTAGGATTCAAATTAGTGCATCAATTCAGTTAAAGAAACTGATTAACACTCTATGTATTCAATTATATGAAATAAAACAATCTGTATTCTCTTTTAAGGAATTTACTGTCCATTTTGTCTTAGTGAACCAGTGTTACTTGCAATATCCCTTAAGATAAAATGCTGCCCAAGTTATTTTTTTATTTATATAATAATAAACTATACTTTTGTAACATTCAAGATAAACTTACTGCTTTTTAGTTATATATGTACAATTGTAATAACTTATAAATTTATATCATATAATAAAAAATTAACTCTTCAATATTTATTATGCAAATTAAATTATGAACTAGACATATGTAGAGTTTTAAAACTTTTAATTACTATCAAAAAACAAAAGCTAAGCTCAATGCCACTGTATATGGTATATATTACTATTGAATAATCATAATCCAAGTGATTCATTCAGTGATTCTAAATTGGTTTACAATAGTTGATATTATAATTCTTATTGTAATGTGGTATTTGAAATAATATACTAATCAATATTATAGAATGATTGGAGTTCAGGAGAAGAAAAGTAAATGCTCAGTTAAAGAATTGATTATATTGAATACTATGGTATAATCACTTATAACACGAAAACCTTCAGAGAGAAAATTGACAATTGCAAACCTTAAAATTGGCCACTACAATACAGATACAGATAATGATATGTATTAGGCACATTTTTAAAAGCATTTTCCAGTGTCAGGTGAGAATTATATACAGGAACAAAAGAAGTTTGTATGACAGAAAAGAGATACAGAGAAGGGGCCACAAGTCCCGTGCCTTATGAATTTAATGTAAACTTTTTAGAAAACATGAACCCTGGCATTTGAAGGTGATTAAAGTTAATCCAGGCCTATCATCTTTCTGATGTAACCTTCATTTCTATATTCTTTCAAATACTCAATTAAAATTTATTTGACTATTCTCATTAGAGGAAACTTACTAACTTCAAAAGCAGTCCATATCACTATCCTGAAATACAGGTTTCAAGCTGAAGTCTGTCAATATGTTATTTTGACCTTGGATTCTAATGATACCCAATCAATCCATATTGTTGGTAGTCAGAGCAAGGGGAAGACTGTCCCCAGTGCCTCTAGCACACATAATTAAGATTTAGAGTAACATGATATTTGTTGAGATCAAAAGACTTTGTTTATAACTATACACCAGTAAAGGCACTAGCAAATGAGACACATGCATATAAAATTTTTCTTTGTTAAATATTAATATTTAAGCAGATAATCACAGAATCTATCACAAATTTCCTTGACTTTTAAATGACTATAATCTATCTAATTTCACTGATATACCTTTATTCAGAATCCCGTATAATATTGTTAGAAAATTTTCAGGGTACATGTTTTTAAAAGCATAGTTTCTGTCTTGTAATTAATTTTAATGCATGTTTGTTATCTGTAATAAACTTCCTTATTGCACACATATTATTAATGTGTTATACCTTTTACAATTTAAGAAAATGTAACTGATTTAATGCATATATTTTCCAATTCTGCAGCTGCTACAGAGGTTAAAAATGTCTACCTAAAAACATTCACGATGAACCCTCATGATTAGTCCCTCTGCATATTGCTCTAGAGAAAAACAAATTAGCACTAGAAGGAAAATCTGTTCTGGGAAGTCCCACACTGCCTGTGTAATGACCTATCCCCACAAGAGGATTGAATAGAATAGATCCATTGTGACTTCCCAAATGGCCGTGGCTGGCAGCCTCTGGAGATGAGGAACAACAGCTGAAGTGACAGAGAAAATAAAATGTTCTGCTTGAATGCAAGTTATATTTGCCTTCTTTCCTCAATGCGCTTTCAAAAAAATGTTGCCCTTTCAGACCAGGACACCTGCTATTATTTTGTCAAAGCTTCGTGGAAAAACTAGCCTGGAATCAATGAGATTCATGGGTCAACTGATTTCCTGTTCATGGTTACTTAAATTTATCTCAAATCTAAATTTTGTTCAGAAAGCTATCCCAGAGATGAGGCACCATCACATATTTTCTTGGCAAGATTAGGAAACAGGAAAGCCGTGTCTCACACCCCTTCTCTGCGAAGCTCACTGAGGAACTGAGATAGAACATTTGCTTCATACATTTTAATCCAATTTCTCTACTGCTCATTGAAATCAATCTTGTATCTTTTTTTTTAGTTAACATGATTTTACTCTTACTGTTATAGAAGGCAAGCCTATAACAAATGGTTATAGATTAATTAATTAGATATCAGATTCATAAACTAGGAGATTGTGTACACAAAAAAAATTTGTGCACTGATCCCCATATATTAGATACCTGATTAAAAATATAAAAAGGACATATAATTGTAGGCGTGTATTCACATAATAGCCATAACAGGTGCCATCTAACAAAACCTAAATGGCTAATTTTAATTACATACTAGGAGTATGTATCTATATTTGCAGAGGAGACAGGAAAAGGAAACGATATAACCATAATTAAGTGGTTGGTATTGTCATGGCTGTAGTCTTGCATTTTGAAATTCTATATCTGAATGCTTCATTTTGAAAAGTCAACAATCATTCATTCACATACCCATTCCATCACTGTATGTAGAGCAGTCACTGTCCCCTGGGATGACTAAGCAACAGAGCTATAAAGGAACACTGGTGAACATGGAAACAAGTACATTTTTTAGTTTTCATTTCTTTTATGCCAATTTGTAACTATTCAAGACTATTTTATCCAGAATAAATGGGTTTAAAAGTTCAAGAGACAGGATATTCAGAGAATATTTTGGCAAAGCTACTGAGTTTTAAGGGTGTATAAATACTTATAATTAAGTGGCAATTAAAATATAACTTAAAATTGTGTAGCTGTATTTCCCTTTGACTGTTACCACACAAGTATGGTAACAAGTATAACACACACCAAAATGAGTTTAGTGCTAGGATGGGATCTGTACTGTTGGTAGAAGTGCCCAATTGTGTTGCGAGGAGTCCTATAAATCAGGATATTATTTACAAGTCACAGTGTATTTGATATCAGCACCATGGTCTTTGAGGGCCCTCCTGATGTCATTTAGGAAAAATAAAACAATAACAGTAATGATGTTGATATTAACAGTATGTCAGGCTGTTAATAACTTCCATTCTGGCATACTAATTTACACAAGATAGGATTTATTAGCATAATGTCGCCAACAAAATATAGAACACATTAAGAAACTTATTAAATCCTCTAAATTAACAAAGTAAAACAAAAACAATGAACAATCAATGATATGTTTTTATTAATTTGGTATCTATATGAATCTTGAAGAATCAACATTTTCGTTGTAGTCATTGAGGTAAGATTTGCTAAAATAACATAAGCAATCACCTACACAGGGATTGATACAAGGCAGGTTTTCAGAAAAATAAGGGTATCAGAATATAAGATTTAAATTCTCAAACTGCTTTCTTTGGGAAATGCTTATTTGTATGAGAGTGTATTTTATTATTAAATCTTTAAAAAAGTTCTTAAATATAAAAATATTTTCTGTCATTTTTTAATGAGTTACAAATTTCCTTCAGAGTACCGAATGGCACAATAAGAAACTGTCAAATTGTCTCAGAAAACAGTTGGCCAAACAAGGATGTGGGTGTATTCTTCTATCATGTCACTGATATTAATAAAAGTCAGAATCCATCAAAAGAGCTATCAATGAATAAACAATTACATTTTTAATTGCTTTAGGGTTATAACTCTGGAGAAGGTAAACTTTAAATTATTGAGTATATGCTATTCAGACATAAAACTATGCTTATTATTATTATTATTTTTAGTTTTCTTGGCCAACCAGTTCTACTTTCCTATTATTTTCTGTTCTCATATCAGGACATCGTATGATACTTAACTCAATTAATAGTTTCGTGGAAGTCAGGATAAACATATAACTGTTCCCTTGTTTAATTTTCTGCATGAAATCAATAGGCTTATTTTTTTTTCAGTAGTTAATTTCCTTTTAATACCCATGAAAGAAATTTTTTTGACAAAGTGGTGATTGTTTCTCCTATGAAACATTTTTATCATTACATATTAACTAATCTTTACAACAACAAATTATCTGAACTAGTTGGGGGAGTTAATCAAAACTAAATAGATCAGCAGGGAAATTTATTGACCTCAAATAAATATTCCATTACTTAAAAACCATTGATTTTCAGGATAGGCATCAATTGAATTATCAATAATTGTCATCACAGCATTTGATTTGTTAATGCTCATCCCTGGTATTGTAGGATAGATGTTAAGGAGTGACTTTATAAAGATTTTTGCTAATTTCCTGTGTTATCTTATTTTAAAAATATATGTTTGAATGGTCATGGTGGCTCATGCCTGTAATCCTAGCACTCTGGGATGCTAAGGCAGGAAGATAGCTAGAGCTCAAGAGTTTGAGATCAGCCTGAACAAGAAAAATTAGGGCATTGTGATAGCTTTAACTGTTGTCCCAGCTATTTGGGAAGATAAAGCAAGAGAATCTTTTGAATCCTAAGGATAACTATTGATAAAGACTGTCTCAAAAAAAATATGTAAATAAATAATGTATATGTTTGACTAATTGTATTTTATGTTCACCTTAGTTTTATGCAGTGTAGTATTTCTCAAAGTAAATAATTCAATAATTCAATTATAAGACAACTAACAGAAATTTTAAAAAGTAAAATGATCTGAATTTGAAATTTCGGGGAGTTTTTAGACTTGCCTAAAAACAAATTAAAGATAATTGTGTTAAGGGAATAAAACATTTCTTATAGTACATAGTACTGGTATTTTATTTTTTGGTAATCATTAAGTTAAAGACCCTTATATTCGAAATTTAATGTTAGCTTTGCTTTGAATTCTTAATTTTCACAATCTTAATGAAATAAAAATAAATTTTGCTTTACTATTTTAGTGATTTTAAATGATTTTCCTCCAAAGCTGAATTTAAGAAAGGAATAACTTGAAGAAATGACGACTAAATATTTTTCTTTGTTTTAATGAATGATTTCATATTGCTTACCATATGCCAGGCACTACTCTACTGCATTTAATCCTCGTGATAAAGCTAGAAGGAGGGACTTTCATTAGCACATAATATAGATGAAAAACTGATCCTCAAAGTAATTAAATAACTTTACTAAATTCAACAGCTGATAATTAGAAGAGTCAAAATATGAATTTAGGCATTCTACAGTTCTCATATTGCACTAAGTGAAAATTAATCAAATGGCCTGAAGAAATGAAGAGATCAGGAAACACAATCACTCTCGTGACCACCGCATCCAGAGACATGGAATAGCATAAGGAATGTGGATTTCAATACATCAGCCATCTCTGTCACAGTTGAATGTCACCTAAATAGTAACTAAATTCTTGTATGTATACAGGGAAATTCTATTGACCAATTCACTGATTATAGTCAGTCTTAGTAAAATCAGTAAGATTTTACGTTTTTGTAGAATTATATATTGTTTTAAAGATAACGATTACATGATGTTCTCCATTTGAACAAATACTGTCACCTTGGAAAGTGTATATGTGGTACTCTTTAAGGAATTTGACATCAGTCTATTTTCTGAAGAAATTTAATCAACAATGAATTTTTCTAAAAAATTCTTAGCTTGTTAAACGTATCTGGAATTTCAAAATAACCTTTTCCCAAAAATACGCCCAGCTTCATAATTTGGCAACAGTCATGCTTAATTTAATGTCATGAATGTAACATATAGAAACTCATTTAAAAATAAACGTGTTCCGTATTACTTATCTGGTTCCCTCATCATGAGCACCACATTTTGTGTATCAATCGTTATATTATCTTCTCTAAGTAGTTAGCACCAGGATTTCTAAACTAAGGAGATAGATAGTTTATATTTATTTTGTTAGCTTTTTGCAGAACAATTTTGATCTTGACTTTAATAGACATCCCTGGAGATAAGATGTGACCAAATTTAGTAAATTCTGATTTACGAGACCACAATGAACATTAGTTATAGGACTTCTCAGTGACTTTACTGTAACATATTCCTGCATACACAGTATCACCAAGATGATGATTAAACATCATCTTAATCATCAGGTAGATGTTTCATTTGGGGACATGCTAATCTACACCAATATAATAAAAAATGTTTTTAAGTCAGGATATTTTCAAGGACCATTAAGGATGACTAAATATGTAATAAGGAATGAAAAATTGCTATATTTTACTGTCCATTAATTCCATGCTTCTAAAATGTTTTAATGTCTTGGGACAGATTGAAAATGACAAAAATTATATCTCAAAGTAGGGTAAATAGGTAAGACTGCTCATGCTAGAAGCTATAGGTTTAGAGAATCTATCCTCTTTAAGAAGGGTTGAGGAGATTTTTATCACTATGTCTATCAGTCACAGTAGAACAATCTACGGTACACAAGGAAACCAAAGGCCAACTTGAACAGTGTGGTATGTGACAGCTCTCTGTTATGGTCTATTGGAATACCACTTTCGTGCAATTAGATGTACCATCCTACCTTGTGGGCAGTAGGATTTTTTTGCCCTGTGCTTGTGTATTGGCATTGATGTCTCTGAGTTATTTCAATTTGCATGGAGTTATTATTATTGCATTTTCAAATACTTAATAAAGGCTCATATTTAATATAAGTTTAATCATAGTGTTCTGAGAAAGCTATCTGAAACTAGAAACTTCTTCCAATATATGTGGTATACAATTTGATAACTGCTGTGTGCGTTTGTAAATGAAATATGGTCACTCAATTTGCCTAGATAATTTGAGATTTGTAGTATTCTTACTGGATACTGAAGCCTCCAGAATATTGTGGCAAATACAGAGGCATTCAAAATAATTTGGAGGAAGGTCTTATTTCTAATTTGATACAGTTCAGAGCAGTCTTCTTTTACACATAAACTTAGATTGTACTTCCACTGTAAAATTCAAAGTCCTTTCTCCCCTGTAAACGTTGTAGTCATTTTATGTGTAATATTTTATTAGAGTATACTAAAACTGTTTAATATAAAATTGTGGTTTGGATTATTTTTGCAAGACAATTCATAATTGAATGAGCTATTTCCTGTTTAAATTTAGAGGCTAGAGGACAGTGGTGACATTTTGCAGTTGTTTCTCATGATTAATTGAAATAAGCGTAGGAAGGTGAAGATTCTTTCCAGCTGTGACTTCTCTGTCGGCATGATCTTTCTTAAATTGCTCACAGTTGTTCTCCTATTTGTCTTTTCATGTAAAATCATTTTACAAACAACAGTGAAAGTTCAGCCACCTACCATGTTTGAGGTCTACAAAATAATTCACGTCTTTTCTTGGGAACCAAAACAATTTTCAGGACCAACTATCACTTTTTAAAATACAAAGGAAACAGTCATATTTCTATGCTATTTTTCTGGTTATTTTATAATTTTTCATAAACTTAACTCCTACAGTAAATTCAGATTATTATATATTTCCTGAAGTTTGCATACTACTATCAACAATGTTGTCATATTGGATACGATGGTGGGAATATTTGTTTCTGCTTAAAATCACATTGAACTGAAATCAGAAAGATTCTTAATAGTTAGGTAAACTCAGACCAGGCTGGTGGTAGAGTGCCAGGCTGTACGGCAGGTCCAGAAGAGGGGAGAGCAGGGCCAGCCTGACTCTGTCCCTGGGGCTGAGCGGGATGGTGAGCAGCCCGAACAGGAACACACAGAGCCAGGAGTCTGTGGAAGCAGGAACTCAACTTTACTGCCACAAGCAGCCGCTTATATAGAGTGTGGGGAAGGGGCGGGGAAAGGAAGCGGGGGATGAGGTACGTGAAATGGTGTGATGGGTGGTATAACAGGGTTGGGCCAATGGCATGGTACCACATTGGCTGTATCTAGGTAGAGGCAGTTTCAGGCTGGGCCTTCCTGAGTCATTGCTAGGTGGAAGTAGCTTGTTGGATCTACTTCTAGTCAAGCTCGGGAAGTTGCACTAGGCCTCAGGCACATGGCAGGGCCCAACAGTAGAGAGGATAATCAGAAATAGAATCTAAAGAGGTTTTAGAAGCTGAATCTATAAAACTTACTTATCTGGGAGGTGAAGACATGGAAAGACACTGGGGATATCTAGCATGAACAATTTAGTGGGCAGAGTGCTGTTTCCTGGTGATAAATAATTAAGGAGAACAAACATGTGGCATATGTGGGGAAGGGGCGAGGTGGAGAAGAAGTTGAGTAATTAAGTAGTTCATTTTAGGTGTTTCTTAAGTTTGAGATTTTTTTTTTTTTTTAATACATCTACATGGCAATGTTACATAATCCCATGGAAGTCTGAAGCTTGTCAGCATTACTGAGATTGCTTTCAAAATATCTGCTCTTTCCTTCTGCATGTAATCTTTGTGACCTCCTGTAATAAGTTGGATTTTCATTTTCTCTGTCCACAGAGCACTAAGTGATTACTGCATTTGTTAATGTATTAAATATACCATCTGTATGTTAGTGGGCCCCTCTAGACTGCTTTCTTGGAAATAAAATGTCCCTATTACAGCTCCAAGTGCCTAACAGGAACTCAATAAATGTCTTTTTCATGCATGAATGAATGAATGAATAGATAAATGGATTAGAGACTTGAACAAGACATGTATATTTGTCTTTTCTCTCTACAAAAGACTGATAGCTGGTTACAGACAAAGATCTTGTCTTCATCTTCTTTCAGATCCTTTGAGATGTGTAACACTCTAATGGACATTAAATAAATACTCATTGATTCATGGATATTAAAGTGAGATACACTGGATCAGTTGAACAGTTCCAGAATGTCTGCTAAAAGTCATGTAATTTTCTTGATTCTTCTTCATATTTCATAAGAAATATTGAGAGAGAAAAAAAATACATCACTATACAGTGAGGGTGACTAGAATATAGATGTAAATCTAGAAACAGCGTTCGTGCATAAAGACAAAAAAAAAATCTTGCAGTAACTTTTATAACTAAAGTTATATCTTGTAATGTTCATTTTAGTCAAAATAATCTAATTACCACCATAATTTGTATATAATTTGCAAAGTACAACTTTGTGTTGTACTTAATTGACTTACCCCTACTGGAAACCTCTCTCCTTCTCACCCCATCATCTAACGCATCACTTAGTACAGACAACATTCAGTCAATTCTTTTTTTTGTTGAATGATGCACACTCCCAATAATTACTTTTTTCAATCCCCTAATTTGACATTTATGTAAAATTTATTCTAAAATTAAAAAAAAATTATAAAAGGATAGCATTTAAAATTTTAGCATAAATTTATGTGTATGAGTAACAACTCTTAAAACTCCAGCTGGGCTGATGATTTAGCTTTTAAGCAATCTTTCTTTAAAAATGTTTTCTCTGCAAGCATTGCATTAGAACGTTAACAGTAATTAAAACAATAAGTGGATGTTCTAGATGACTGAGCAATTGAAAAAGAGCACTTAACCATCATAAACAGGAAGGAATTCATATTTTCCGTATAGGAAACATGATCAATAGTATAGATATTAAAAGGGGCATCAGAGGCCAAGAAGCGCAAAAGTAACAAGAATAAAAAATAAAGTTAGAAAATATAAGAAATAATGATAATGAATAGGACATTTATTTTAAGTATTCCTGTGTTTTCATTTTTAAGAATAAAAAATCCAAAACAATGGCCAAAGTATATCAAAGTCTTAATATTATTAAATTATAAAATATATGGTAAATAATTCTCTTACCCTTATGGTTTATTAAATTGCTAGAATGGCTAGATTGAAAAGGCCTTGACATTCATTTATCCAACCTGTAAATGTGTAATACCGTATATACTCGAGTATAAGACAAGTTTTTTCAGCACAAAATTTGTACCGAAAAAGCTGAACTGGGCACAAATTTTGTGCCAAAAAACACTCGGCTTACACTCAAGTATATACGGTACTTCTAAAAAGAGAGTAAAAGTGAGTCAGAGGAATATGAAATGATTTTTCAATCAAACAAAAATTAGAAACAACTATGAGGCTGAAAAAAATTACACAATTGTTTAACAGATCATGAGAAAATACAATAGTTTATTTAGCTCTCTTTAATAGGAAATTGACAATGAAGGAAATAGCAAAGGTAAATGCTATTGGTATGATGATAAAAATAATAAGAGTGATTGAAATTTTGATTTTAGAAAAAGACGGAATAGGCTATTCTGAATCACTGCTCAAAGTCTGACTTTTCTATGCACCCACCCTCTGCTATATATTTAGTGGATGTTGAAATGTGCAAATTTAAAAGATAGCCCTAAGCCCTGTGGTGACACAGTGATGATCCAGTGCCCGTCAGAGACCTTACAACTAGTAAAGGCAACTGATGCATACACCTGCTGACTGTAGAAGTTCCCACTATCTGACTCCAGGATATAGTAAGGCATGATGTTGTATTATACATTTAAAAAAAAAAAAAAAAAAATCACAAGCCGGACTAGAAGTAGATCCATCGAGCTACTTCCGCGTAGCAATGACTCAGCAAGGCCTGGCCTGAAACTGCCTCTACCTAGATACAGCCA
>CAUYPK010072132.1:0-15985 GCA_963574355.1 Loris lydekkerianus | reverse complement strand
CTGGTTCCTGATCTGAGTGGAAATGATTTCAATTTAACTCCATTCAGTATGGTATTGGCTGTGGGTTTGCTGTAGATGGCCTCTATCAGTTTAAGAAATGTCCCTTCTATACCAATTTTCTTAAGTGTTCTGATCACGAAGGGATGCTGGATATTATCAAAAGCTTTTTCTGCATCAATTTGAGAATCATATGGTCTTTGTTTTTTAATTTGTTTATGTGCTGAATAATACTTATAGATTTATGGATATTGAACTAGCCTTGAGATCCTTGTATAAAACCAACTTGGTCATGATGTATAATTTGTTTGATGTGTTGCTGGATTCTGTTTGTTAGGATCTTGTTGAATATTTTTGCATCTATATTCATTAGTGATATTGGTTTATAATTTTCTTTTCTAGTTGGGTCTTTCCCTGGTTTGGGGATCAGGGCGATGTTTGCTTCATAGAATATGTTGGGTAGTCTTCCTTCTTTTTCTACCTTTTGGAACAGGTTGAGTAGTATAGGTACTAATTCCTCTTTAAAGGTTTGGTAGAATTCTGACATGAAACCATCTGGTCCCGGTTTTTTCTTTTTAGGGAGGTTCTGTATAGTTGATACTATTTCCAAACTGGATATGGGCCCGTTCAACATTTCCACTTGATTCTGGCTAAGTCTTGGAAGGTGATGTGCTTCCAAGTATTGGTCAATTTCCTTCAGATTTTCATATTTCTGAGAATAAAGTTTCTTATAGTATTCATTAAGGATTTTTTAATTTCTGAGGAGTCTGTTGTTATTTCGTCTTTGTCATTTCTGGTTGATGAGATTAGATACTTTACTTTTTTTTCCTGATTAGGTTAGCCCAAGGTTTACCTATTTTATTGACCTTTTCAAAAAACCAACTTTTTGATTTATTGATGTGTTGTATAATCTTTTTGTTTTCAATTTCATTTAATTTTGCTCTAATTTTGGTTATTTCTTTTCTTCTACTGAGTTTGAGGTCAGAATGTTCTTCCTTTTCCAGTTGTTTGAGATGTCTCATTAAGTTGTTAACTTCTCTTTCCATTCTCTTTAGGAAGGCTTGCAGTGCTATAAATTTTCATCTTAGGACTGGCTTTGTGGTATCCCAGAGGTTCTGATACTTTGTGTCTTTGTTATCATTTTGTTCCAAAAATTTGGTAATTTTCTTCTTAATCTCATCTATGACCCAGCTATCATACACTGTAAGGTTATTTAACTTCCATGTTTTTGTATGAGTATGCAGATTCCTGTTGTTACTGAGTTCACCTTTTATTTCATGGTGGTCTGAGAAGATGCAAGGAATAATTTATATTTCTTTAAATTTACTGAGGTTAGACTTACGACATATGATGTAATAGATTTTGGAGTATGTTCCATGGGCTGATGAGAAGAATGTGTATTTAGTTTTGTTGGGATGAAATGTTCTGTAGATGTCTGTTTAGTCCAAATGTTGGATGTTTAGGTTTTAATCTAAAATTTCTTTGCTCAGCTTCTTATTGAAGGATCTATCCAACACTGCCAAAGGAGTGTTAAATCTCCAACTATTATGGAGCTGGAGGAAATCAAGTTGCTCATGTCTGTTAGAGTTTCTCTTATAAATTGAGACGCATTTTGGTTGGGTGCATAAATATTAATAATTGAAATCTCATCATATTGAGTATTACCCTTAACAAAAATGAAGTGACCATTCTTACCCTTCCTTACTTTTGTTGGTTTAAAGCCTATTGTATCTGCAGATAGAATTGCAACACCTGCTTTTTCCTTATTTCCATTTGCCTGAATTATGGACAACTATACTTTCACCCTGAGTCTATATTTATCTTTTAAGGTAAGATGAGATTCTTGTATACAGCAGATTTCTGGCCAGAGTTTTTGTATCCAGTCAGCCAACCTGTGCCTCTTTAGCGGACAATTTAAACCTTTCACATTAAGTGAGAATATTGATAAGCCTGGTAAAATTTGGGGTATTGAGTTTTTCAAAAGTCCAGTGGACATTTTTAATCCTTTCGCCACTGTGGAAGTTGGAGTTTGATCAAAAGTTTCTAAGTGAGTTTACTTTTGTGGTAGAGGATTGTGCTGGTCATTATGGAGGATAGGTCTGAGAATAGCCTGAAGAGCTGGTTTAGTTATGGAAAATTTCTTCAACATGTGAATGTCATTAAAGTATTTAATTTCTCCATCATAAATGAAACTCAGTTTAGCTGGGTACAGGATCCTGGGTTGAAAGTTATTTTGTTTTAGGAGATTAAAAGTCAATGACCACCCTCTTCTGGCTTGAAAAGTTTCAGCAGAGAGATCTGCAGTAATTCTAATATTCTTCCCTTTGTAGGTAATGGATTCCTTACATCTGGCTGCTTTCAGAATTTTCTCCTTCATATTAACTTTAGTGAAGTTAATTATGATGTGCCTGGGGGATGTCTTATTCAGGTTGAGTCGTGCTGGGGTTCTGAAACTTTCTGTTATCTGAATTTCAGAATCTCTTGGCATGTCTGGAATATTCTTTCATAATTTCATGGAGAGGGGCCTCTGTGCCTTGCAAAGCCCTTTCATCATTTTCAGGGATTCCAATGAGGCAGATATTAGCCTTCTTTGAATTATCCCAAGGCTCTCTGAGAGAATGATGCATTTTTGCTCTCCATGTCTCTTCCTCTTTGAGAGTTTGGGAGCATTCAAAAGCTTTGTTCAATGTCAGAAATCCTTTCTTCTGCTTGCTCCACTCTGTTACTGAGGGATTCTACTGCATTTTTCATATCTTTGAGGGCTACAAAATCTTGCTTCAATGTGTCAAAATCTTGTTAATCTTGTCTTTAAATTTGTTGAATTATTGAGACTTGTGAATTTTTCCTCTAATTTCTAGTTCCCACTTTTCCCCCATTCTATTAATCTTGTTTGCAATCCAAACTCTGAACTCGATTTCTGATGTCTCAGCCATCTGTTTATGAATGGGATCTTCAGTTATGTCTGCCATATTATTCTCTGAGGGGGGTTGATCTACTCTGGTTATTCATGTTATCAGAGTTTTTCCACTGATTTCACTCCATGATTATTTTAGACCATTTGACTAGATGAGTGAATAAAGAAAAGTTGGGTTCGGGGCTCTAAGAGTAGTGATTAACCAGCCTTTTGCCCAAAAGCTGGGACTGGATTTGTACCTTTTCCCCTGGAGCTTTGTGAATTAGCCATACAGTGCTATGGCCTGAGAAATGGGAACCTGCTTGGTGTGGTGGGGCTAAGTGGCTCTGTCTTGTTTTTAGCTGGTCTCTGTCTGACCATAGTGAATCAGTTACTCTGGGTTAAAAGTCTCAGCTGTGGAGAAATACTAGCAATTAAGTCACCCCCACTCCCCATAGGCAACAATTGGAAAAGGAAAATCAAACCTTCCTACAACCACACACTCAGGGTACCACTTGGATAGTCCTCAGGCGAGTGGCCCAGTTCAAGAGGTCCAAAGCGATTGTCTCAGTCAGCACCTGTCTCAGGAGGGAGAGTTAAAAATGTCTCTGACAACTAGATCACAGGGGTCTGCTGACAACTCAACTCAAATATGACTCGCTCGGGTGCTCCATGAGGTCAGGAGGACCCATGCAGCAAATAGATTAGTCTTGGAAGGTTGATGCCTCCTTCTCCATCTTGCACCTCTGTCACACCCAGTGACAACTCTGTCACAACCCAGTGAGTTGCACCTCTGTCACAACCCAGTGAGTGCAGGGCTGTGACCCTGTTGCCTCCAATGAGCAGATACTACAGGGTTTTGCACCTGCCGGAATCACAGGGATGTCTATGTCTCCTCAGCCAGGCCACTGTTCTCTGCCACTCTCTGGCTGACAACCTCAGGTGCTTGATGGAGGCTGGGACTGTTCACTCAGTTTCAGCCCCACCTCTGATTGATTTTACTGACAGAACAGAACAACTTTGCGGAATATGTTTCTGTCCTGGCTAAATTCTCCTACAAAAGAGAAGCTGTTTTGAGTTCATAGAACCTGTGCCTCATGCCCTGTCTGTACTGCTGCCCGGTAGTTAGTATTCACAGCAGTTATCTGTCAGTTCTAGCCTCCTGCCCTCCTTTGTCTGGGCTAATGATCCCCTGGGGGCTGGGTGCATCTTAGACTCAGTAAAGTGGTCCTCTGGGTCAGCCCCGCACTGGATATCTGCCGACTCTGTGTTTGCATTTTCTAGTCCCCACACTCCACCCAGGCAGGTACCACCTCAGGCAAACCCTTTACTCAAGGGGCCTGTGTTTCCATCCCAGATCTTTTCTGCTAGTGGCTGCCACAGGAGAAGATGCCTAGCCTCCTCTGGTTGCCCAGAGAGACAGGGGGTGTGACTCCAGAATATCCAGGGTGAGCCCTATTATTGCCAAAAATGGCTATTGCTCTGGGCTTTGGGGCACCAACATTCCCGTGTGGTTCTCTCTCAGCCGACCATCTTCTCTTCACTCCCGTGCCACAGAATCAGCATTGGCCAGCAGTAGTGCATGCCCTGTCCACACCTCTCGAGATAATACCCAAGAATCTGGACTCCTGGGGAACAGGCCTCCAGACCTCAGAGTAAGAGTGAGAGCTCAGAATTGCAGGTAGGGAATATATCCAGTTTTATATAATTTTATGCCTGGCAGGAGAACACCAAGGCACCATAGTAGGGGAAGTAGGTCCAGTTTTTAGAGGATCTCTCCTGTTGGATATAATGGGAAGACTTTTGAACTCTGCTTGTTCATTTATGGGGTACTCCAAGCTGTTCTCATGGGGGAGGGGACTCCATCCTCATGGTGATGGATTTTGTACCTTTTGTTTGTATTATTGGGGTTGCAGCTCACCTCAGCAGGGTTGATGTGAGTTCTTCAACCTTCTCTCTTGGCGCAGCTATAATCCACCAGGTTACTTGCTAAATTTCTATCCTGTAACTCTCCTTCTAGATGGGAGCCTCTGTGGAAAGCTGGCTTCACTCAGCCATGTTGTCCTCTTACCCCTCTTAAATCCTGACCTCCAGCAATAACAGGTCCTGCTTTGTGAGAACCAGGCATCGGTGCTCTCTTAGGACAGTTTCATTTATTCCTCCTGGTAGCCTCCAAAGGGAGCTGCTAGTATTGCCTCCACTTTACAGATGGGGAAAAAGAAGCACAGAGGTGTCAACTAGAATGCCCAGAGTAACATAGCTAGAGGGAGAAACACTTGGGCCATCTCTAGAACTATTTTTAAAGTTATGATGTTTATTATGTCATGTTTAGTGGTTGAAATATTAATATTCAGAATAAATATGTCAAAATTGTTTACTTCAATTAATTTAGATATAGTTCAATGCTTAATCACAATAAGCTAGTGTTTCCTCTCTATCATATTATAGATGGACATTCATTGCATAGTTTACATCAACTGCAATTTGACAGATTTTTCCAATTTTTCCTTGGGATGTATGATTTCTAAATGCAATAAATTATTCCTTTTGTTTACTTAGTCTGGATAAATGAAAAAAAGAAAACTTTTCCCCAGTGATGAAATGCCTACAGACAATTATTTTTGCATTTCTATTTCCAATATCAAATACAAACAAATACATCTTGTTGTTTCCAAATGCTCTTTCCTTAGTGAGAGTCAAACAATAAATTGAGCATTAAATCTAATTGAAAGCATTCCTTGATTTGGCCAATCTCTTGTTAGGGCTTTTTCCAGAATATATTCTGTAGCATATTCAGCTGGACACTGTGCAGAAGTTTTTCAAAATATAAAATGTTTGGTTTTGTTGCCTTAGACAAAAAATATTGGCTAAAATAGTTGAGTAGCACCAACCCAGTCCAGAAATCCAGCTCCACAAACATCTATGGAGATTCCTCCTGACTTCAATGAAAGGAGCTGAGGGTCGACTGCTGATTGCTAATCAACCATGATACACTCACAGATGAAAAACGAGAACAAGTATAGCACAATTCTGTTTGTATATTTAATTTTTCCTCTCAGAACAGCTTCTAATGTGATCTGATCTGGATGCCTCTCCTTCTATACTTTTATTCATATTCCATTTTGATTTTGTCTGGCAAAAACTCTGATAACTTTTTGTAAAATATTCTTAATAATTTTGGGGAAGTTTTAATATATTCTTCGTATGTTTATAATAATTACAGGGTTTTTTTTTGTTGTTGTTGTTTTCCATCATCATATCTCCAAGGAGACCTTGCCTCTGTGAAACAATCTCTAAAGTGATGACTGCCTACATTGCTTTCTTTTTGTACACTATAAATTCATGATTCTTTGGATAAAAGCTGCAAAAAACAGCTTTGGCAAACTTGCACCTAAAGAATTTCCCTCAGAGTCAAAAGAAAATGTAAAGCATATTTTATTGCTGTTATTTTCTGAATTAGTTTGGGGGAATAAAAAAAATCTCAGTTAAACCAAGACAAACAAACAAAAGCCCAGAATTCCTTTCTGGATATATACTCTACCCCAACTGTGAAGGGGAGATCTTGCTTTTTTGTTTGTTTGTTTTGTTTCGTTTGTATTAAATCATAACTGTGTACATTAATGCATTCGTGGGATCTAAAGTGCTAATTTTATATACAATTTGGAATGCTTAACAAACTGGTTAACATATCCTTCACCTCACTTACTTAAGGATTGTGTTAAGACATTTATACTCTACTCTTAATAGATTTGACATGTACCTTCGCAATATGCATCATGTGAGGTCCCACTGTTACCCTCCCTCCACACAGCCTCCCCCATCCCCTCCCCTCATTCTCCTCCTCCTCCTTCATTCTGGGCTATAGTTGTGTTTAATCATTCATATGAAAGTGTGGGTGATTATATAATGGTTTCATAATAGTATTGAGTACTTTGGATATATGTATACCATAGAATATTATGCAGCCATAAAAAAGATGGAGACTTTACCTCTTTTATGTTTACATAGATGGAGCTGGAACATATTCGTCTGAGTAAAGTATCTCAAGAATGAAGAGAGATCTTGTCCTGACTATGTAACCAACTATACTTGGAGTGTTTCTCACTTTCCT
Organism: Loris lydekkerianus; assembly: GCA_963574355.1. Taxonomy (NCBI): domain Eukaryota; kingdom Metazoa; phylum Chordata; class Mammalia; order Primates; family Lorisidae; genus Loris; species Loris lydekkerianus. The sequence goes on along the minus strand of CAUYPK010072132.1, from coordinate 8,984 downwards.
GGAGTGCTGATGCTCTTAAGAGTTGCATAGACCTATAGGGTATCAATCGAAATAAAAAGGGCAGACATCAATTTCATATAAAGCCTTGCAAAGAAGGAAGTCAATTGAGACACAGATATTTTATATTTTAAAACTATATGCATTTTATTATCTTGTTGAGTAATTGTGAAGCATCTGTGCTCATTTGTTCAGAGTTATGGAGTCTATGCCACTGAGTGACAAGTGGACCTCATTCTCTCTGCCTTTGTCTGGATGCTCTCAGACGTAAAGCTGCCTTTACCAACTTGAACCTCTGTAAAATAATTTCAGCTAGATTATTTTCTTCATTGCCAATCCTACTTGTTTTTATTTGTCAAATATGTTTTCTACCTGTACATCCGTCAACCTGTTAGTGCTCTAATTCAAAAAACAAATAAATAGTCATATCTGGTCACAGTGAAATCAGAATTTAATTGTGGAAATAAACCAAAATAATTTTATGTCACAATGGATATCTCAGAAATAAGGGCCTCATCTTATTTATATTTACTTATCCAGTTCACAGAAGTGCTCTGTATGCCATAAGTATTCAATAAATGTATTAGTTAAAAATCCAGTGTCATCAGAACTGAAATAGAGGTACACACTCAGCATTATTGGAACACTAAAGAGGAACCAATGAATTGCCTAACAGTTTCAGAATTAAATTGTTTAAATTTTCACATTTTCACATTTAAATTGGGAAATGAATAAAAATGTAAAACAATAATACTAGACATCAGGAAATATGAAACACTGGGTTTAGGGCACAGGTGTGTCCCAAAATGCTGAATCAAATGACACCTAAAGGCAGAAATTATTTTACTGTGCCAGAAATAAATTGTCTATCAGATAGCATGAGCAGTATTTTGGCTAGGTAGTAAGTCAACTCATAATGAAACATTCCCTCTAGATGACTTATCAGTCTTAGATATGCAACAACTAATTAGATATTTGATGCGACATACAGTGCATGAGAGAAAATTGAGCAGAGATGCTCAGAATAAAAAATTACAGTTATTATTTTCTACCAGATTGAATAGAAGATTTAATTGACAAATTCATCTATGGTTGACTTTTTTTTAAGTTTAAGCTTTAGAAATATTTATAATATTCTTATTCTAATTTAATACACACAAACACTTAATAAATTCATATTAAGCTATAAAGTTTCAGCCCCTTTGTTGAATATGGTTTTTAAAAGTTGAAGAAAAATGATGGTGGCCTTATAAATATGACTTAAATGGTTACAAATGTTTGATTAATACAAAGATAGAAGTTTATATCTAAGTCAAAACCTTTCTTAGTAACAAAAATTAATAATAAAATGTATAATCTTTAGGTTTACAAAATGTTTGGCATAACTTGTTTTCAGATATTTGATTTTATCAGCTTTAACCAGCAAAAGGATATTGTATTAAAAAAAAGACATTTTTATCTTTATGGAAAAATTTTGAACAGAAATGGAAAGTAAGGACAGACAGTTTGGCCTATCCACGTCTAAAATCATTCAGAGGTGTCCAGTGCAGTCAATTGCCACTACAAGTAAAATACATAGGTGCTCTTTCTTGAGTAAGTAAAGATTATCCTCAAAACACTGTAAGGCTATATCGGAATCAAAAATGATTAAGGAATCACATCTCTCAAGACATTAGGATTACTGAATGTAATTTTAACTCGGCCACCTTGTAGGAATGATAGTTACATAGCCAGCAATAGCTGTGAAATTATGTAAATTATGTAACTGGAAGCCAAACATGTGGGATTATCATGTTCTAAATTATTTTAGAATTATGTAAACTGATTCATAGTACTTGTTCTTTCCATAAAGACTCACAGAATCCCCAGTTAAGCTGTCAGCAACACTGGAGAGTAATGGAGTCAGCTGTGGGCCTGCCGATGACCACATCTAGGGTACAACAGGCCTGTGCAGGCCACTGCTGGGGACGTGCACGATGAAGTGATGCTCTTTGTTTATGTTTTTGATTCATTTAGCTCCATTCTATTTTTTTACCCCAGAAAATACTTAAAATAGCCTTAAAACATGCATTATCTTTATAGGATCTGAAAAAATAAGTGAAAAATCAAGAGAAAATAAGAAAAACTAAACAGAATTAGAAGTTAAGATCAGGGAGGTTAATATCTTAATCTATGTCCAATTTATTGTGTAAATATGTCTCTGAGTTTTTTGAAACAAGTGCAGAGAAGAATATGTTAGCATACATGATTCAACACTTTCATGTACTTTCACATTAACCTGAAATAATGAATAAATAAAAAAACTAATAATAATAATAAAATATATGCCATTTTTATAGTAACAAAAACATTTATAACATTAGTGCTTGATATATATACAAATATCTAAATATTTGTTATGTAACAATGAAACTATATAATGAAGTAAAGATTTTCAGAATCCTTACAATTAAAGGAGATTAGATGATGAATTAAAGAGAAATGTCAAAGAGGCAAATTGCTTACCTTGGTCATCTGGTACTAGTGTTTGAGAAAGCACCATCTAAGATAGCTCATAGGCAAGTCAATTGCACATATTTTATTATTATTATTATTGTTATTATTATTAGTTTTTTTATTTATTCATTATCTCAGGTTAATGTGAAAGTACAAACAACCAAATCACAATATTTGGATTTGCTAGGTAGAGTGCCTCTTGTAGCTGTGTCCTGCAGCGAAAAGGTGTGACATACACCCCTACATTGTGTCTATACAGTACGGGCACCCCAGCTCCCCCTCCCTTCTCTCCTGTCCCTCAATTCCTCTCCCCCCAACTTGAGTTGAATTGAGTTTTACTCCCATATGGTTGTGAGATCTTCTACTGGCTTCATATTAGTATTGAGTACATTGGATGTCCACATTTCCATGCTTGTGCTGTTTTGCTAAGAAGAATGTGTTTCAGCTCCATCCAGGTTAACACAACAGATGTGAAGTCACCTCTTTTTATGACTGAATAGTATTCCATGGTATACATATACCACAGTTTGTTAATCCATTCCTGGATTGAGGGGCATTCAGGCTGTTTCCACATTTTGGTGATTGTAAATTGAGCTGCAATAAACAGTCTAGTGCAAGCGTCCTTATGATAGAAGGATTTTTCTTTCCTCTGGGTAGATGCCCCATGGTGGGATTGTAAGGTCTTTAGAGAACGTGCCCAAGTCATTACAAAGTTTTAGTTGTGTATAATTACTAATACAAAATATGCTTTGTTACTATATTGTTGGATTAATTAAAAAATGGCTACTATGGAAAAATAAGCTGAGTTATGATCTGATCTCAATCAAATATATTGAAATAACAAATAAATATACAAGGAATATTCTTTATCTTTAATACATTAGCAACATTAATTTTTCTATGCATTGTGCAATTCCACATTTGTTTTACCAAAGTGTCCAAAGTTTTCCATCCAAATGTTAAGATCATTATTTGTGCATTAACTCATTCATTTAATAAATAATTGTGTTGACTCTCTGCCAGGCACTCTTCTAAGTTCTTGGAAGATAGACACGTGTAAAACATATAAAACATATCTATCCCCATGGATCTTACATTCTAGCAAGGGACAATAGTCAAATAATAAATAAAATACATAATTGTGACTTTAAGAACATTTTTGATAAATACTATGGAAAAACAGAAAAAAGTAGAGAGAAGTAAGAGGTAGGATTGCAATTTCACACAGAAACATTCTGAAGATGATGAATAAAGAACAGCACTGGAGGACTGACTTGCATCTGCAAATATTAAGAATTATAACACCTATACTGTTATCAATAAACAGCATGTTGTTTGTGCTAGGAAGATAGTATAATTTTACAATATCAAGAACTCATGCATGAAGTCACCTGAACACAAAATAGATGCAAGTACAGTGTATTTGGGAAACAATATTCCTTTCAGCAAATAATACTGGTTTCATGGGTATATAATTATACATATTAGAAACAAATCCATCTTGATCATTACCTCACACCATACAAAAAAATAATATTCAAGATGGTTCATAGACCTAATGTGAAAGTTAAAGAGTTCCCTTAAAAAGCACAAGGAAATAGCTTTGAGTGTATGCAGATTTTTTTTCAACTTGATACAATAAGCACAAACAATAAACATATGAGGACCACGATTAAGTTGCCAAACTTATCCTAGAAAAAGTGCCACACACCTCATGGCTTAATATCACTACAGTCACCTTCGATGTGCTTCCCTTAGGAAGCCATGCACCAAGGCCTGTGCCTATTGCATACTTCAAAGCAATTTTGGAACTCTTTATCTGGAATGTCCATCAGAGCTATTATGGCATGAGGTTGGACAATTAAGTTTACAAACTCATTCTAGAAAAGTGCTACATACCTCCGTGCTGACTATCACCATGGTCACCTTGGAAGTCCACTCCTTGGGAAGCTATGTACCCATGACTGTGCCTAGTCAACCCCTCAGAGCACTTTTCTAGGATGAGTTTGCAAACTTGGTTGTCTGACCTTATATATTAATAAATTATGCAATATAAAATTATGAAGTTTTTTCTATTAAAAAGGATCACTAATAGACTGAACAATAAGAGATAGCTTCTGAGACTATTTTTAATACATATATTATACAAAAAAACTTACATCAAATTTAATCAATAAGAAAGCACAAACAAATCAAGTGGTAATGGAGGGTACAAATTATGACCAACAAAGATAAAAAATGTGCTCAAAGTCAGTAATCATTTACAAAACACAAATTATAACCCCAAAGTGACAAAAGCAACTCACCCACATGGATTAAATTAGAAACTGTGCCAGGCATTAGCAATGATATGGAGCAACTGGAATTCCCATAACTTGCTGGTGAAAATATAAATTGGTGCACCCACATTGTATCTTTTATGATATTGACAACAGAATGACACTAAACATCAAAGAAAGCCCAAAATGAGACAACTTTATTTTACTTAGTAGTAGTAGAGATCTTAGTGTAAGTGTTCCATAAGGTGCCTGAGAACATTGACCTGGCTATGAATGAAAACAGCTCAGATAAACAGAACTGACCAAAAAGTGTATCTAGAAGTTACATTTTGCCACAAACCCCAACATTAAATATAGAGAGATTTATTTAGTAAAAATAAACCCTGTTTTATTGTGAATTGCTGCTGTTGTCACGGACCAGCCACGATAGGCGGTGGGTTTACTTCCTAGAGGCCTGGTGGTGTGAGGAGACCAGAGAATTATTAGTAGGAGTTATAGAATATTAGTATAGAGAAATAATAGACACAGACAAAGAGATAGTTTTAAGAGCGATGGGGCTCAGGAGACAGCACACCCTTCTTCGTGAGGCTTCCAGGGTGCCCCCCGAGTATTAGGCCAGCTCTGTGTTTATTTCATACATCAGTGTGACAGTCCTAAGTCTCAGAAAAGATTTATGGGGCAAACAATCCCGCCAAGGTTCTTGCTGCTCTTGCATTCCTACTAACTAGACTAACAATTCTACAGCTGATAACGTTAATTGCATGGATTTACATGTTGCTTTTTACTGCTTCAAAGTATAATGGTTTTAATGTAAACAAAGTCTTGATAAGGAAGCCAATCAGAGGCCAACTCAAGGACCAAATCCTAGCTGACCCAGTCACACACCAGAGATGTGATTTTTTTTTTTTAAGTGACAGAGTCTCACTTTGTCACTCTCAGTAGAGTGTCATGGTGTCACAGCTCACAGCAACCTCCAGCTCTTGGGCTTAGGCGATTCTCTTGCCTCAGTCTCCTGAGCAGCTGGGACTACAGGCATCTGACACAACGCCCAGCTATTTTTTGTTGTTGTTTGCAGTTTGGCTGGGACCATGTTCAAACCTGCCACTCTCAGTATATAGGGTCAGCACCCTACTCACTGAGCCACAGGCACCCTACCCACTGAGCCACAGGCACCGCCCCCAGATGTGATGTTTTACTACTCTGACAGCCTTGTGTCCAAACAGATAGACTCCTCTGACCCAAGCAAGGTGATAGAAAAAAAGAGAACTTTCTTCTACTTATTTGGGACAGGTCTTCCTGAGTTGGACAAAGTTTGAAGAATTCACATTCTTAACTCCCCCAAACCACTCCTTCAGAGCACACAGTCTTGCCCTGGCTGAAAACAGCTTCAAAGTATCCAGTGTACTCAGCCCTACTATGAAACTAATTTATGGTTTTCACATGAAAGCTATTACCCAGTTATAACCTAAAAATAGAGGGAAGGGCGAGAGGCAGGGGAGGGAAGGGGGAGGATGGGCGGAGGGTGATTGGTGGGACTACACCTGCGGTGCATCTTACAAAGGTACATGTGAAACTTAGTAAATGTAGAATGTAAATGTCTTAACACAAGAACTAAGAAAGTGCCAGGAAGGCTATGTTAACCAGTGTGATGAAAATGTGTCAAACGATCTATGAAACCAGTGTATGGTGCCCCATGGTCGCTTTAATGTACACAGCTATGATTTAATTAAAAAAAAAAAAAAAAAAGCCTCCGGCCAACTGCTGTACCACGGCTGCCAGGGGAGGAGGAATATGCAAATGCCAGACTTCAGAAATATTAAAGTGATAGGATCTCCCACTTTGTGCTCAAAGCCAGGAAAATAGGTCCTAACTGAATCCCCATAACTGTCTCCCTTTGTCTGGACTTTGTTCCCTACTCCTAATAATATTCTAATCTACTAACAATTAATAATTACTAGTTTTAAACTTATAAAATCATTATTACTAGCAATGCAAGCACATCAAGCTATGACTCCTCCCTTAGGTCTTCCCACATGCACCCTTCATGCTGTGAAATTTACTCTGCAGTTGAAGCTCCCAAAACCATATAACCAAAGTAAATGCTATCAAAGTTGTTCTGCCAGTGATTTGTCTGGCAATAATCTAAAATTCTTTGGCTAACATTGAAGAGTTAGAAATGACCATGCATTATCTATTTAAGAAATGAAGGAAGCATCTCAACAGTGTGTGAATCATTTGGAGGTCTTACTAGGCTGTATCCACAGGCCCCGGAGTGGTATCAGTTTTTCTTTGTGTACAGGGTCCTTCAGGCATGCCCAGAGGCAGGGCAGTGCTTCAATCTTATAAGGCTCAAAATGTTATACATCAAATGACTGGTAGGCAGGTTCTTAAATCCTGATAAATAGATCTCAGTAGAAACCCAAGAATGCAATTAGGGAAAATTCCAGACTAATCACAACAATCAGAAAATAATCACTCGTAATGTCTTTCATTGATGTGAGGGAAAATATATATATATTTTATTTTCTAAGATTTTATTGGCTTGTTTTATAAGATGTATCTATTAAAAATATGGTCACGCATTCAAAACTATGGAAAGAAAAAATTTGAATACCTAAAAATAATAAATATTTCACTCTTTATGCAGTTCATGTAGCAACTTACAGCTGTTTTCACTTTTTTAAGCATCCATTAAATATAACAGTAGAAGACCAAGTTCGCTTATTTATTCCCCTGTAGTTCAAAGTAAGGTGTCAACCCTACGTTATAATGACTGTGAAACTAGCACCTGGGACCACTCCTAAAATTTTAGGTTGCTTAGAAAATTTTAACATTCTTCTAAGTCAGAGGGAGGGAGAAATTGCCTACTTCAGCCTTGTGCATGTTGATGGAGAGAGACAGAGGTTAAACATTGAGTTTAGAGACTCACATTTAAAGTAGAATGCTTGTTCAGTAGTTCTGCTGTGAAATCATCTAGGAAGTAATGGCAAAAGTGACCAGAAAATTGAGAAGTAATTGCTAATAAAAAGGACTAAATTAAAGTATTTCAGGGTACGTGGACAAGAATGACTACTGTGAATAATATAAACAACATTATTATTAACAGAAATTTAAAGAATACACACCACTCAAAGGTTTTTCATATAAATGCTTACCATCTTAAAGTAACAAAAGACTACCTCAGGCATCTTGGGGGGTTGACAGGTGTATCATCAAACAGTTTTATTATGCAATTCAATTTGCAGATTAGTTGGGGGAAACAATTTTGCTTATAGAATTAACATATTGTATAATCATTTATGAAATAAGAATAATATTTGATTTGTAATTATGTAGAAAGTATCTGGTACTCAAAACTTCTTAAAATGAGGTCACCACCCCATGAAGTTAAGACAATAAGATGGTTTATGAAGCTAGTATATGATGCCCCATGATCATATCAATGTACACAGCTATGATTTAATAAAAAAAAAAAAAAAGATGTTCTAGCTCCTCTTTTACTGATTTTTCTCTTTCATAATCCAACCTTAATATTTATAGACTTGGGAGTAGGATAGTTGTATAGTTGTATATCTATCATTTTCTCAGTTAAAAAGTTAAAAAGTTAAAATTTCTATTGTGAAATAAAAATGAAAATGAGATACTAATTTCACATAGTGTAATGAAAGAATATTAGTAAATGTAATAACGAGTGCAAGAAAGAAGAAATGGGCACACTCAGACACTTTGGTCTGAAGAATAAGTTAATATGATTATTATGAAGTGAATTTTTGCAATATATACTTAAAGAATTAATTGTAAATTATATTTTGGTTGAATATATCTACACCAAGAATTTTATTCAAAGTAAAATATTAAGTTGCACAAAACCATATACCGCATATACTGGAGTATAAGCCGACCCGAGTATAAGCCGACCCCCTTAATTTTACCCTAAAAACTGGGAAAACTTAGTGACTTGAGTATAAGCCGAGGTGGAAAATGCAGCAGCCACTGGTAAATTTTAAAAATAAAAATATATACCCAAAACAATTACAATAATTGAGGAATCAGTAGATTAAATGCTTTTCATATTTATTGCTAAAGAAAAACTGTAAACTAGCAACAACTTTAAAACTTTAAATAAAGTGCAGAAAACCGTAGCTTAACAGGTAATCAAGCTAAATCACAAAGGTTAAAATCCTTCAAAACTGGATTCCTCATCATCATCAT
>CAUYPK010072126.1:0-19620 GCA_963574355.1 Loris lydekkerianus | reverse complement strand
CAGGAATGGAAGAAAAAGTATCCAATGTACTCAGCCCTACTATGAAGCTAAATTATAGCTTTCACATGAAGACTATAACCCAACTATAGCACAAGACTATGGGGAAAGGGCCAAGGAAGGGGAAGGGAGGGGGGAGGCTTTGGTGGAGGGAGGGTTATGGGTGGAGCCACACCTACAGTGCATCTTAGAATGGGTACAGGCAAAACCTACTAAATGCAGAATACAAATGTCTACATACAATAACTAAGAAAATGCCATGAAGGCTATGTTGAACAGTTTGATTAGAATATTTCAGATTGTACATGAAACCAGCACATTGTACTCCTTGATTTACACAAATGTACACAGCTATGATTTAACAATAAAAAAATTAAAAAGAAAATAAAAAGAAAGACTAAATAAGAGCCAAGAGGGAATAATCACAGCACATAATACAGTAGCTACAATAAAAAATTTAAATGTTTTCAACAATTATAACTGGTGGTGGCAGTATTAGAATTGTTATCATCGAACTCTAATATTTGTAAATAGGATGAAATAAATAATCAATTATAGGGTATTCTAATTTTAACATCTCCCATACCCTTTAGAACAAGTACTCTTAGTGTAAAAGAAAGGAGATTTGGATATAATATGATAGAGTTCAAGTTAAAATCATGTAACCTTGAAAAAAATGTTGGACTATGAGTAAGAACTCAGAAGTTATTTTATTTTTATTTAGGTGGGAGAAAAAAAATATGTGTATGTGTATGTACATTTATATGTACATACACACACTATATAAAATCTCCCAACACTGTCCACTGTAGCTATGAACATACAGTAGCAAGGATAGTTTCAAGAACCCAGATCCCAGATTGTGGCCCTGAAATATCACTTTCCAATAAAAGAAACACGGCCGTATAAAAATAATTAATTCAGGGGTGGCGCCTGTGGCTCAAAGGAGTAGGGCGTCGGCCCCATATACCGGAGGTGGTGGGTTCAAGCCCAGCCCCAACCAAAAACTGCAAAAAAAATTAATTCTAGTCTGGAGCAAAAGATGTGTAAGATGAATCTGGAACATCAGGTAGCAAAGAAATTCATTAGACTACTCCCACTAGCCAGATATGGGACAAAGTGATCTGCAGGAAGAAGGATCGCAGTGGACTGAACTCCAACAATTATGTTTAAATTTAAGAATTTGTAATGACTTTTTTAAGCAATTAATTTGTCACCTTTGGAGAATGACAGAAACAAATTCATTACCTTGAAAACTGGGAAAATAGGGGAAACAATCAAGCATTTACTATAAGAACTGGATAACCAAATTGTGAGTGAAGAAAGTATCTCCATGTAAAATTATTATCCCAGTGAGCACAAGCTGGTGAAATGATGGAATGAGAACATCACCATCCGGAAACCCCCAGAGAATTAATGGATACAGGAATCAAATGACATGGCTGCTAACATTTTCTTTATTTATTTTATTATTTCATATTGATACCAGGGCATAAACATTTAGGTTAATTGTTTTCGTTTCTAAGGTAAAGTTCAAGTAGTAGCTGAACTTCATCCAGGGGGGTGTGCTCAACACCCTCACATTGTGCATCTTAGGGGAGATCCTACCAATCACACTCCTTTCTTCCCCTTCCAGCCTCCCTGTTCTCCCTTCCCCCTCACTGGACTATACTTGTGTTTTTTTTTTTCTTTCTTGTGGGTTTGTAGTTGTTTATATATTGATTTCATTAGTATTGAGTACCTTGGATATATATTTTTTTCTATTCTTGTGATACATTAGTAAGAAGAATGTGTTTCAATCCCATCTAGGTAAAGATAAAAGATGTAAAGCCTACATCTTTTCTTATGGCTAAATAGTACTCCATGGTATACACATACCACAGTTTGTTAATCCATTCAGGGTTGATGGCATTTGGGTTGATTCCAAGTCTCAGCAATCGTGAATTAAGCTGCAATATACATTCTGGTGCAAATGTCCATTTTTTTTATTCTGGGTAGATACCTAGTAATGGGATTGCAGGATCAAATGGAAGGTCTACTCTTAGTTCTTTGAGAATTCTCATATTTCTTTCCATAGAGGTTGTATTAAAATACAGACTGCTAACATTGTAAAAGAACATAAATCAAACCCTCTTTTCTTCTAATGAAAGAACACAATTGATCCAGTCTGGAGACCCAGCTCCAAATTCCGGGAAATGCAGAGTTGGAGGAAGGTGCTGAACCACGTCATGACCAGGCAGGTGGCAGAGCCCCATCTCCGGGAAAGTTCAAGCCACGTGGCCTGGGCCCTTCTCCACCCAAATTGTAGGAAAAGGGCGGGGGGTCAGGAAGAATGTAGAATACATAAAACTTAGAAAAACAGAAGGTTTCCAAATATGGGCAAGATTAAATTATAATGTCTAAAGATAATTTGGATGACAAAAACATAAAGACTCCCAAGGACGTGATTACCATAAACGTCACAATGGTGACTTTTAGAGCAAGAGAGTATCTGTGGTTGGACTCAGATGATGGGAAAAATTCTAATTCTTGACTGGGTGCTGGCTGCAGGATTGCTTGCCTTAATACAATTCACTAAGCTCTTCAGTAAATAAATAAATAACTGAGCCTGTAGCTTGGTGGCTAGGGCACCAGCCACATACACTGGAGCTGGCGGGTTCGAATCCAGCCAGGGCCTGCCAAACAATAGTGACAACTGCAGCCAAAAAATAGCCAGGCATTGTGGCAGGCACTGTAGTCCCAGCTACCTGGAAGGCTGAGGCAAGAGAATTGCTTAAGCCCAAGAGTTCAAGGTTGCTTATTATACCGAGGACAACATAGTAAGATTCTGTCTCAAAAATAAATAAATAAATAAATAAATAAATAAATAAATAAATAAATGGTAAAAATAATGAAAGAATACCAGACTTCGGGATTAGAACACCTAGGATCAAACTCATACCACCCACAGTAGCTACTTCATGTGGACAAGTCACTTTGCTTTGCTGAGACTTAGTTTTTCTCTTTGACAAAATGGAATCCAACTTGCAGTACAGTGGTTAAAAAAAAAAAAAAGTGCTTCCTATCTCCATATTTTTGTCAAGATGGAATAAAATGTGAAAACATAAGTAGATTTCACTGAGCCTTGCTGACTGGCACTAAATAAGACCCTGAGAAATGATCTTGGGACATGAATATGGATCCTTAACATCTAGAGGCAGCTTTGCTTTGGAAACAGAACTGGGTGTGGCAGTCAGACCCTTAGTAATGATGGGAATTTACCTTTAAAGTAGAAATAAAAATGGTACCTGCGGCCCTGGGTGGCTCTTAGAGCTGAGGGAGAAGACAGGAACAGACTCCTGGGGACAGGTTAGCTTGCCCACCGAGAGAGGGCAGTAGTCCACACCCTCCAGGACAGGGCAGGGGGATTGCCTGATGCAGATGGGAAGGTTAATTGTGCCCTGGGGACTGCTCCCTCTGTGCCACATTTTAAAATTTGCTTGTTTAGGCCCAGCAAAGTGGCTCAAGCCTGTAATCCTAGCACTCTGGGAGGCCGAGGCAGGTGGATTGCTTGAGCTCAGGAGTTGGAGACCAGCCTGAGCCAGAGTGAGACCTCATCTCTAAAAAAAATAGCCAGGTGTTATGGTGGGCACCTGTAGTCCAGCTACTTGGGAGTTTGAGGCAAGAGAATCTCTTAAGCCCAAGAGTTTGAGTTTGCTGTGAGTTGTGACACCACTGTATTCTACTGAGGGCGATAAAGTGAGACTCTGTCTCAAAAAACAAACAAACAAACAAAAAACTTGCTTGTTCAGAAACCAGGAGAATTGCTTGCAGGCCCTCTCAGTGGGCAAAATCATTATACCATGAAGCCACTAACTGAAGTTTAAATTTCTTTGTTGTTCTCTTTGTTGAGGAGACCTGATGTGTACAGACCGTCTGAGTACGGCAGTCATGCATCACAAGGGACACTGCCTGTCTGTGTCTTCGTTGTTTTTGTTTTGTTTTTAACCAACTTGATATGTAGTTAGTTTCATTAATTCCATTCGACTTTTCTTCCTGCATTTTGGTTTTTTTCCCCCTTTTGGATTAATTTTACTTTTGGAATATATAAAATGTTCTTAGGATTCAAAAGCCAAAGACTGTACAAAAAGATGTTCTTCAAACGTCTATGGCAGGTGCCTGTAGTCCCAGCTATTTGGGAAGCTGAGACATAAGGACCTCTTGAGTCTAAGACTTTGAGGTTGCTGTGAGCTGTGACTCCAGGCAGTCTAGCCTGGGTGACAGAGTGAGACTGTCTCAAAAAAATTAATTATTCATTTTTTTAACCTCACAATGAATGGAGTACCTACGGCTTAGTAGTATCTCACTGCTCAGCTGAAGAAGTGCTGGCCAGCACAGAGCCTGCTGGGTGCCCTGCGGCCTGCGATCCCTTCTTTTCCTCGGGAAAGACTTTCCTGAATTTTAGTGTTTATCATTGCCTTGCTTGTCTCTGTTTTTTATCTATAAATTAAAAAAGGTGATACCCCCAGGTAGATTCCGAGAAATGGCTTCAGAATGAGAAAGCGCAGAGAGTCCCCAAGTTCCCCCAAAAAACCCCTAGTTCCTGGTGAACAAACAATAGTGAAAATTTACTCAAGCTGTGTTTCTTAAGCTGTAACCCTGTCTTGAGCTAACCATCATATTGTGCTTCTATACTAGTTTGCTTGCCATGTGGCACAAAAAAGGTATAAAAGTCAACCTGCCTTCCACCTCAGGGCCGGCTGCCTTTGAGAGCAGCAGTCTCCTGCACAGGTATAATAAATCACCATCTGACTTTACCTAGGTGGGATCCAAGTCTATCTTTACAGGCTGTGATGGGTACTACAATCTCTAGTTTATACTGGCAAGCTCTTCTTTTGGAAGAATGCTGGCTAATAATGTAGAAATAATGCTGAAATTAGGGAATCACCCTTCTGCATTCCTCAAGGAAATAATTGATATAGGCAAGGACAATGAAATGATACTAAAACCACTCTGAAAGGCTGATGAACAAAGTACTTGCATGGTGCCCAAGTGTCCCCTCAGTTGCTGACTATTCACAAGGGGGGCATCAGTCTTCACAGGGTGAGGTTCCACTGTCCCCCAGTGGACCAGGTGTTTGCTTCCAGCATCACTAATGGGACACAACATCTCAGATCTCCTGGTGTGATGCAATATGACCTGCCCAACTTCACCTATGAAACATTCTTATCAAAAATGTTTCACCAGAATCTAACCAAGCCCATCAGCCAGTGTAGAGCAATTTTAGGGGATACCACAGAGTATCACAGCAGACAAGTGTACAAATCCAGAACACTGTGTTTGTGAGACTGTCCTGAGGCAAAGGCACTGAGTCTAGAAAAAGGGAGACATGACCTCACCCTCAAAGAGCCTGTGCTCGGAAGGGGCACTGGTGTGAGGCTTACCGTATGCCTGAGTGTTAGAGACACACAGAGGGTTAAAATCCTGGTCTAAGCATTTACTCTGCAGTGTTGAGAAAGTGACTGAACACTCCAAAGGCCAGTGACCTCATTTGCAGAATGGATATAATGGAAGCGTCAGGATGTCTTCCCCGGAGGGTGCTGGGAGGCTTTCATGAGACAATATATGTGACGCATTTAGCACATTGTCAGGCTCAAGATAAATGTTCAACAAACTTGGCTTCCTTATTCTGGTTCCCATTTCTCCTCTTATAAAAGTGTGAAGGCCACGGAGTACATGAGGATGGTCAGTATCCCCAGGTGATCACAGCAGAGGTGACAAATAAGTGTCATCACACCTGCCAACTCCGACTGACTGACAGCAGATTTTAGGAGTACTAGTTAAGAAAAAAAAAAGATTTTGTAATATTCTGTTGAGACAGACACTTGATCTCTCAGAAAGGAAATTGCTTAAAACCTGAGCCTAATGAAACAGAACAATTGTTTCCTGTAATTTCTTGGTACTTTCTGATTTTCAAAGTAGATTTGAGACAGAGATACAGGGCAACCTCTAGAAACTTCAAGCATTGGGGAAAGATGCTACTTCTTTTTCCTGATAATTGTAATTCTCCCATTGTATGTCCTTCATTTGACAGAGAGAACGATAAGGAAATGGAATAAATTACAAGTTTCTCCTGTTGAGATGTCTTGTGTCTGGGGTAAACAAGACTTCCCATGTTGACTTAGTATTGAAAGTACAAGGTAGCAACAAGTCCTGTCCCCACCCTCATCTGCTCTATAAGGGTTCCTTGGTACACGTGTGGGGGTAGGTAATGGGAACAGGTAGGAAGGGAAGATTTGCCTGTGGTTCTTTCTCTGAAATTTCCTTCAATTCTTTTTTTTTTTTTTTTTTTTTGAAGTTACCTTTAAATAAAACCCATGAGGAACAACTCAGAGGAGAAACCTGATACTCAGAGGTCCATTCCCACGCCAAGCTTCAGCAAACACAGGCTGATACGTGGCCAAAGTTTAACTATTTATCTCTTAACTGGTTAGTTGTGTCAGTCAGGGCATGGCATTACAAAGTCAGAGGATCCAAAGTTACACATTTTAAACCCATCTTTACAAATGTATAGGAAAAGTGCTCGATACAACATGTGTTCTTCTAGCCCGGACTTCTAGTACTAGAGGAACCATTGTTAGCTGTTACTTTTGTATGTCTCAGGTACTATCTATGTAGACACAAAAATATACACATAATTCTTATTTATTTTTTAAACAGACCACACATCTTAGAATTCTTGACTTGTTTTTGACTTTGTTTTTCGAAACATACAATGTCCCAAGCTTGAATCAGGAAGAAATAGAAGAACTCAACAGATCAATATTGAGCAGCAAGATTGAATCAGTAGTAAAAATATCTCCCAACAAAAAAATATCCCAGGACCATGTTGACTCACAGCCAAATTCTACCAGATCTACAAAGAAGAATTGGTGGTTCTTTACTGAACACTTCCTGAAACTGTTCCACAAGATCAACAAGGATGGAGTCATCGCTAACTTGTTCTATGCAGCCAGTATTCCCTGACACCAAAGCAGGAAAGTACACAGACCAATATCCTTCATGGTGCAAAAATCCTCAACAAAATACTAGCAAACCAAATCCAAATGCACATCAAAAAGATAAAGCACCATGATCAAGTCGGTTTCTTGCCAGGGGTGCAAGGATGGTTCAAAATACACAAATTACATCACATAAACATTTAAAAACAAAAACCACATGAGCATCTCAATAGATGCAGAAAGGGCGTTTGATAAAATTCCACACCCTTCCTGATAAAAAGCTTCGACAAACTAGGTGTGAGTCATGAAGCCGTATATGACAAACCAACAGCCAGCATCATACTGAACGGGGGGAAGTTGCCAGCAGTCCCCCTGAGAACTGGACTGAGACCAGGATGCCCACTGTCACCACTTCTATTTAACATAGTAAGGGAAGTCTTAGTCAGAGTAATCAAGCAAGAGAAAGAAATTGAAGAGATCCAGGAAAGAGAAAGTCAAATTATCCATGTTTGCCAAAGATACGAACTCCTCCAAAAGACTCCTAGAACTGACTAATGAATTTGGTAAAGTCTCAGGTTACTCAATCAATGAACACAAACCAGTGGCATTTCTATCCACTAATTAATAACAGCCAAGCTGAAAATCGAATCAAGAACTCAATCCCATTTACAATAGCTGCAAAATAAAGTCAAATAAGATACCTAGGAATGTACCGAACCAAAGAGGTAGAAGATCTGTACAAGGAGAACTAAAATGCAGACAGAGGGACAGACACCGAGGCTCAAGGACTGGGAGAATCGATATTGTTAAATTGTCTATATGCCTGAGGTAATTTGCAGATTCTGTGTGATTGCCATCGAAATGCCAACATCATTTTTCATAGAATTAGAAAACAATCTCAAATTTCATACATAATCTAAAAATACTTTATATCATGAAATATAACACAGATGCAGAAAAATGCATGAAATATAAATGTGCCCCCTAAGAAAAAAAAAAAATAAACTAATTTACCCTCTTACTGACCATACAGAAAAGGCCTCACTGCCCCACTTTTTCGTCAATATTTAATATGGCCAATCTTTTTTATTTTAGCTCTTCTGTTGCGTATTAGTGGTTTAAATTTGCATTCCATGATTAATAATGAAGCTGAGTTTTCTATGCCCTGTGGCTTTGGTCATTCAGCTGTCCGTTGTTGCGAGTTGCCTACTCACTTGTCTTATCTATTATCTGTGGGTTGTCTGCTTTTTATTATTGATTTATAGAATATATTAATATCTTGAATATTACCTCTTTGTCAGTTTAATGTGATGGCAAATATCTTTTCTTACTTTTACCATTTAATAATGTATTGTAAATATGTCATATCAAAGATCAGTCTATTGGTTAAACAACTCATATTTATTTTTATTGTTAAATCATAAACAACTCATATTTTGAAGCATTTATGTTTTTCCCAAGCATTCAGTATTTTTTTAAAGAGGGCCTTATTGAGATATAAATTATGTACCATGTAATTCATCAGTTTGAAGTGTACAATTCAGTACCTTTTAGTATATTCACAAGATTGTGCAAACGTAGCAACAATGTAATTTTAGAAGATGTTTGTCCCCCCAAAGTTACCCCATACTCATTAGCAGTCAATGCCAATTCTCCCTCTCCTTCTCCCTTCTCAGCCCTACACAACCATTAATCCATGCTGTATATGTGCCTGTTCTTTAAATTTTATATAAATGGACTCAGACAGCATGTGGTCTTCTGTGACTAGTTTCTTTCCCCCAAAGGTTGGTTGAAGGGCCGTCGTGTTGCAGGGGCAGTGCTTCCTTCCTCTCTGTGGGAAACCACATTTCATTCATCAAATGATGGACACTTAGTCCAGCCAGGTACTATTCAAACAGAGCTGCAAGACAGCTCTGGTAGCTTGTATACATGTGCCATTTTATTTTCAAAATAATAATCTAACATTGGAATGGCAAATTCCAAGGTTACATGCATTCTGAATTTTAATAAACACAGTAGAACCTCCATAGTTGGCCACCTCCCTACACTGACCACCTCTTCAAGTTGACCTAATTCTCATAGACTGGACATGCACCACTTGTATATCAGTGCAGAGTTCTAGTTCCTAGGGTTGACCACCTCTGTATGTTGACCAGTTTGCTTTCGTCCTTTGGGTGGTCAACTTACAGAGGCTGTACTGTATAGCCAAATTGCTATCTGCTCCTTTCCAACATACTATAACATAATGTTGATGATAATAACAGGTCTAATAAGCTGACCTCTGTCCCCTCAAATTAACAAATTGAAGTCCTAACCCCAGTCCCTCAGAATGTGACTATATGTAGAGACAGGGATTTTGAAGAGGTAATTAAGGTGAGATGAGGTCATTTGGGTGGGCCCTGATGCAATATGACTGGTCACTTTATAAGACGCCACTAAGGCACACACAATAGGTCTGGTACAGTGGAGCACACCTGCAATCCTAGCAGTCTAGAAGGCCGAGCCTGAGCAACACGGAGATTCCCATCTCTACTAAAAGTAGAAAAATTAGCCAAGCATAGTAACACATGCTGGTAGTCTCAGATGCTGGGGAGGCTGACACAAGAGGATTGCGTGAGCCCAGGAGTTTGAGGGTTATGTGAGCTCTGACAGAGACAGACTCTATGTCAAAAAAAGAAAAAAAGAAAGGCATATACAACACAGACCCAAATGTGACCGACCATGCGGGGACATGGCAAGAAGACAGCCATCTACAAGCCAAGGGGAGAGGCCTCAAAGGAAACCATACCTGCCAACACCTTGATCTTGGACTTGTAGCCTCCAGAACAGCAAGGAAACTGATTTCTGTTGTTTAGTCATCCAGTTTGTGGCACTTGGTAATGGCAGCCTCAGCAAACCACAATGGTGTGCATCGTTAACATCTGTCAAAACTTTTGGAAATGTTCCCAGTGTCTCCTCAACTAGCCGGATGGCAACTTTTAATTCTACTCCGTAGAAGGATTCCCATCATTTCCTGGTGTATTAAGAAGTTTTTATATTATAAAGATTGGATGTTAACTTTTTAATGTGTGAATTTTGCCACCCACAGAGAAGATCATATAGTCCTTCTTCTTCGATCAATTGACATCTCGAGATATGTTAGTGGATTTCCTACATCATCCTCTCCTTGCATGCTTAGGTATAAAACCATATCTGACAGTAGGTGATTCCAATTTTTGTAATGGAAGGTGCTGCAATCTATTCCTAATGTTGAATCTCAAATGATTGCATCAATATTTGTTAGTGAAATTACCCCAGCCTTCTGTTTTTATTTTGCTGTCTTTGTCAAGTTTTGTTTTCCACATTATTCTGGTTTTAAGAAGTTAGATTAGGTGTATTTGAAGTTTTGACAAAATTCATGTCTGTAACTGATTGACAAGTCTATTTCTGTTGTAGGAATTTATGTACTTCAATGCCCTGTGTCTTTGTTCTCTATTGCTGCTACATCAGTTTAGCAGCTTAAAACAGTACCTATGTATTGCCTTACAGTCTGGAGGTCCAACTCAGTCTTCTACTCAGGGTTATGAAACCAAAATCCAGGTGTCAGCTGGCTGGGCTCTCCCGTGGGGGCTCTCAGAAGATTCTGCTTCCAGCCTCTGTAGGGTCATTGCGGAATTCTATCCCTTGTGGCTGTAGAACTGGTGGGCTCTTTCTCTCACTCCCTGGCAGTAGGGCATCTCCCCTGCTCCTACAGGCCACCTGCATTTTTTCTCACGTGGCCCTTTCCATCTCCAAACCAGCAAATGGTGCATTGAGTCCTTCTTGTGCTCCGAATTTTTCTTCTACCACCAGCTGGAGAAAGGTCTTTGCTTTTAAGGACTCACACAATTAGACCATCCTGCAATCTTTCTGTTTTAATGTAAACAATGTAACTGTGCCATGTGAAAGAACATAATCACAGGAGTTATATTTCATCATACTCATGGATTCCAAGCATTTGAGTGGAACATCCTTGAAGGGCCATTTTAGATATGCTACCACAGTCTTCTAGGGCCAATGTTGGCAATTCATGTTTCCTTATTGGAAACCCATTCTATCCAGGCTTTATGCAAGGTGTTGGTGTAGTATACATATATATTGTATAACAATTATTTTAATCACTTTGTATTTGATCTTAATTTTTCACTCATATCTCTGACCTTTTATATTTATGCTATCTGTCCTTTTCTCTTAACTGTTAACGGGGGTTTCTCTCTCCCATTGCAAATAACCATTTTGTTAAGTTAATTAAGTAGTTCCACTGGTTTTATATTTCTAATACATTAATTGCTACTTTTAACATTATTATTTTATCCCAGTTTCATTTGCCTTATTGTTTGCTTTTACATGTTATTTAAATGACAAATTTATTTATTTGCAGTCTTTCTTCCTTGGTAATAGGTATTTAAAGCTACAAAGCTTTTCTTTATCCTTTAGCTACTTATAAGTTAGATACATAACTCTCTACATACTACCATTCTCTAGATAATTTTTGTTATCCCCTCTTCAACTTGTGCTTAAGAGAGAGATTTAAAATTTCCAGTTGATAAGAAATGTTGTATTAACGCTTTTGTCATTTTTATCAGAGTATGTACTCTGTATAATTTTTACTTCTTTGTAATTTCAATCATATTGCTTTTCAGTTCTATTAGGAGTTACCTATAATCTTAACATACTCAAACTTTTAACTTTTACTTCATTTATCATGTCTACTTGGTTTATCATTCCCCCCCCCCCTTTTTTTTTGAGACAGAGTCTCACTCTATCACCCAGACTAAAGTGCTGTGGCATCAGCCTCACTCACAGCAACCTCAGACTTCTGGGCTAAAGTGATCCTTCTGCCTCAGCCTCCCAAGGACGGGGGACTATAGGTTTTTGACACCATGCCCAGCTAATTTTTTTTTTTTTTTTTTTTTTTTTTTTTTTCCATAAAGGCAGGGTCTCCCTTTTGTTCAAGCTGGTCTCAAACTCCTGGCCTTAAGAGAACAGCCCCACCCCCCGCCTCAGCCTCCCAGAGTGCTAGGATTATAGGTGTGAGTCACTGCACCTGTAATAAATCACAGCCTGATTCATCACCTTTGAAAGCATAATTGAAAGATGGAGAATTCATGCATTTGTACCTCTCCGCTTCCTCTACACTCCTGGCCTGCTGATATTTGTACTTAGTCTACATTTCAAAGCTTGCAATGTTTATTCTGTTTTATACACATAGTTATCATATTTAAAAAGGTTCAATGCTCACAGCCAATCTTTTTGTTTTTTTTATTTTGCTGGGTTTTGTAATTATGTAATATTTTAAGTAAGACTTAAGTATTCCCTGTGTTCTTGTTTTACCAAATAAGTAATTTGATTTCTACTCTCTTTTGTCTAATATTCTTTGAATTTATTGTTTGTCTTTGAATTTCAGACTGTGTCTCTCTCAAGTTTTCCTTCTGGACTATCTCTTCTTGTTGCTTTTTCCAAGTTCATATTCAGTCATTCCCTTACCACAGGACCGTTTTCTTCTGCTATGTCCTCCAACATGTTTTCAGTCCTATTTGGTCCTCTCTTCTCCAAGGACATCAATTTTGACCACTTGTATTTCCTTTGCCTATCTTCCATGTAAGATATTTCTCCACAATCCTTTATACTATGTTCTTTTCCACTTATATCCCAGTTTGTTTCACATCTCTGATGATATTTTAGCAATGTCAATCTCCCTTTTACTGTTTCTAACTTGACATTTATTTCTGTCATGACTTGATTTTTCTCTACCATCTCTTTCCTAAGCTCTTCATCACTTTTTATTGTCTTATCAACAGCTCTTGAGGTTTTTTTTTTGTTTGTTTTTTTTTTTTTTTTTTTGAGACAGAGACTATGTCACCCTCTGTAGAGTGCTGTGGCATCACAGCTCACAGCAATCTCAAACTCTTGGGCTTCAGCGATTCTCTTGCCTCAGCCTCCCAAGTAGCTGGGACTACAGGCGCCTGCCACAACGTGCAGCTATTTGTTGTTGTTGTTGTTGTTGTTGTCGTTGTTGGCAATGGCCCAGGCCAGGTTCGAATGCGCCAGCCTCGGCGTATGTGCTGACACTATAACCACTGTGCTCAGCCTGCTTTTGAGTGTTTAGAGCTCACTGATGTGTGTCTGTTGGTGTAACCATTGTCTTTTATTTTTTTCTGATCATCGGGAGGTGTTTGTCCACAGACAGCTGCTATTTAGGGCATAATTCTCCAACTGTGTATTTTGGTCCCACATTTGATTTAGTGTATTCTTTTATTACTTTATTTTCCAGTTTTATTTCTGAGATCCATGCAGATTCCTTTTTGGCTACATCTCATCTTTGAATGAGTCCTTTCAAGCCACACATTTGCTCAAGTACAGTGTGGAGAGTGGGCCAGGAGAGTGAGTTGGAACAGGGACTGAAGAACGTTGTGCTGTTGTGACCATTCCGGTTTAGTGATAAGTCCCTGTTGGAGACCAAGATTTTCCTGGCTCTAAAAGAAGCCTCGAATGTAAAGGTCCTTCTGGCGTTAACTTCGTGTTTATGTCTTCTCTGCTGACTAAGACGCATCGTTGCAGAGCTGATCTTCATCAGCTGTCTTTCTCTCACTCTGCACTCACACAGCAAGCTTCTTGCAAAACACTGTGTCTGCGTGGGTCTTCACTGAGCATTGCCTGGACTGAAATTCTGCAGTGTCACAACCCCCAGAATCCATCATAAAGCATTTCTGATTTGGCCACTTGATGTCACAGAGCTCAGATTACTCCCCAGCATCTTCAGGGTCCCTGCCCTTTCTGGCATCCACAGTTGTTGCATGAGCCAACACACAGGTGCGTGTCCACCCTGAGTGATGCTAGCATCCTGGAAAAAGAAGAGCCACCTCTCTGGAAAATCACTCACTGTACAAGAAACCAAGAAAACCTGTTTGAAAATGTTGCTTTGAAGTCCAGAATTAACAGGTGAGGCTCTAAGTGCAGAAACATAAAATGGCATCTGGATGTTTGCTAATGTTTGTTGGTGGTGAGAAATCGAGAAAGAGAATTAGCATTTTATGTTTTTCCTGAGAGTTTCCACTTCTTTCGCTTTCTGTGAGCCAGAGAAATTGGGGTTTACCATCTAATAAAAATTCTGCCATCTGCAAGTGTTCCCAGGCAGCTCCATTGAAGTGGGAGAGTGAGAGCCTTGATAGGAGAACTCAGTTGTGATGACAGCATGACTGATTTCAATCTCCCCCTGTTAACTGGGGAACCTTCATGACCCGGAGCACAGTGCGGTGGAAATGACAAATACGGTAAATGATTACGTGTCAGAGGCACTATCAGGAATGCTTAATGTGTAGATTTGTTTCCCACTAATGATGAAGATAGTATTAGGAGATCAGCAAGAGCTAGACATTGAGGTCAGGCTACTATGCTGTGATGAAACTGATGTAGTGTGGAAATCAGAAAACAGCTATTGGTAAGAATTAAAAAGTGTGACTCCAGTAGGCAGGAAAGATGCTGGCAGAGCACATGAGAGTCAGGGAGTTCGACCCTGTGAACCACCTTCACAGATAGAAACAGGACACAGAAGTGATGGCTTCTCTGCAGGCTGTGAGGTGTTTGCCCAAGTAGCAAAGCAAACACAATCACACAAAAATTAAGGATGATTATAGAGAAGATTATGCAAGAAATCAAATCAAATAGGGAGCAGCATTTAGAAATGGCTGCGCTCACCAGAAAATAGCATGGGGCTTCTGAGTAAGAGGAAAACCAGTTCAATTTTGGAATGTGGATGAGATGAATTGGGTCACTGGTCCTGCTCTGCCACCGTCTGCTATAGGATTCTCTGCAAGCCCAGCCATTGCCATGTTCCTTTCCTGTGGCAGAATACTCTTGCCCTTCCCCATCAGTGGTCCCGCATGTGACCCGCCATGGCCAATGGAATAACACTGGGTGGAACGTGAGGGGAGGCCTTCACTGTGCTAGTACAGGTGGCCCTGGTCCCTTCTGCAACTGCCACTTGCTATGAGAAGGTCATGCCCTAGTAGCTGTGGTCCAAGGAGCAACCCAGGAAGACAACCAAGCCCAACACTGCTGGGGTCTGGGCACGCCACAGGCTGCTGTCAGGGCTGTACGTCTGAGCCCCCCTGGATCCACCAACTCACCTTGCTGTTTATTTCAAAGTTTCTTTTAAAAATGAAACTAAATAAGATTAAAATCTCTGACACTTAGTCTAAGGCATTTAGCTTTTTTCAGTGGTTTTTTGCTTTTTGTAAAAGTTCATAATCCCAATTTTACTAAAGTTTAAAATCTTTAAAGAGTTCTACTGTATTCACAGCACTTTTTGAAATTGTGGCAAAACACATATAACATAAAAAATTTGCCATCTTAACCCCTAAGTATTCAATTCAATGGCATTAAGAACATCCACATTGTTGTGCCACCAAAGTGAAGCTCTGTACCCATTAAACAGTTCCCCTGCCTGGGCCCCTGGTAGCCACTGTTCTACTTTCTATCTCTGTTAATGTAACTATTCTAGGTGCCCCCATCAGTGGAATCACACAGTATTTGTTTTCATGATCAACTTGTGTCACCATAATGCCTTTCAGGCCCATCCCTGTCATAGCACATTCAGAATCGCCCTTCACAGGGTTTTATCCATACGTATTCCATACGGATATGCCACATTTTGTTTGCCCGTTCATCCAAGAGTGGCACTTGGGTGGCGTCCACCTTTTGGCAACACAGTAAGTTGCCCATCCAAGGGACTGTAACAAACTGGTGAACATACAGCGATGGTCAACGTAAGGAACTCCCACAGAGCACAGGTGGTGCATGTCCGGTCTGTAAAAATTAGGTCAACTTAAGGAGGTGGTCAGTGTAGGAGGGTCTGCTGTAGTTGCTTTTGGGCCACCGTGAATAGTGTCGCTATGAGCACAGATAAACAAATATCGCTTTGCATCCCTAATTTTAATTATTTTGGGAATATTCCAAAATAAGATTGTGGGATCTTATGATAATTCTATTTGTAATTTTTTTGTGGAACATTCATACTTACTTTGCATATTTTAGAAATATTTTATACTATTGACTTTTGAAGAAAGGAAAAAAAAAAACCTGCCCATCCAGGGGTGGGACATTGCAGTCCACAGATTTCAAGGTTGTTTTTTTTTAAGCACCATAGGAGACAAGGAAACCTTCATTGTTCTCTGCTGCATCCTTTTTAATAAAATAGTTTTTTTTCTGGAAAATTTGGATTTGGACAAAAGGCTGCATTTAAGGACCAGGCAGGCCACCTGTTTTCTTAAGGCTGCAGGTTCCCACCCCCAGGAGGGAACATCCAGTCTTTAGAGAGAATGCAGAGCTCACACAAGCTTGCACAGCAAAGATCTGTTACTGATAGAAAGCGTTGTCTATCACATTTTGCTAGGAAGCTTTTAAAGTTCAGCTCAGGAGACATTCCCTCTGCAAGGCCTCTGGATTCTCCAACATGGAACAGGGCACGGCCCCCTCTACAAGGATTGTGTCTGCGCATGCTCAGAGATCTGTCTCCCTGCGGGCTGCTGTGAGCCAGGGAGTCAGGACCAGGCCTTATCTCCTCCTCCCTATCTCCAGCGATTTGCATAATCTCTAAGTGCTTAATTGACACTTCCTAGAGGACTTCTGCAACTTGTCACCTCTAAATCCCTCCATGCCCCTCAGCCTCAGTCTATTAGTATTTGGACACTTTCCCATCACGCGCTGAACGGCTGCACTCCTGAGCTGCTGCCGGTCTCACTGGAGCACAAGACACAATCGACACTCTCTCCACGATGGAGCCTGCGGGCTCTGTCCTCCTCTCTGGTCACTGCTTCTCAGAGTGGGCCGCCCTGGACTTCAGGGGCCTTCTGCAAGTGTTCTTACCCACCAGCGCATCTCTCAGCCTGCAGTGCGCAGCCCATAGGGCCTCCCGCGAGCCCCCTGCTCCCCCTCGCAGGCAGACAACAGCCGGTCCTGGGCTGGGGCTCCAGGGCCACCTTTCCCAGGGACCTCACGAGGCTCCCAGGTGGAGGCCCAGTCCACGGATCACTCTCGCCTCCCCCCCTCCCGCCCCCACTCATTCTGAGCTACTTCATTTTGGTAATGTCCTTGCCAGCTTCCTCATTGCCCCCAGAAGTCACTAGCAGCACCCTCCATAGTGTCTGAGAGGTTGCTAGACCCTTCAGCCTGTCCCACGGTGACACACTGCCCATTCTGTCCCACTAATGCTGCTGTGCTGGACGCACTGTTCACCATCTGTCTGGCCACCTCCAATTCACCCTACACATTGCTGCACAAAGTGTGTGACGCCAAACCCCTCCAGACGTACCTGCTGGCTCTCACTGTCACAGCACAGGTGGACACGGAGCTGGCAGTCACCTGGCCCCCTTCCTGCTTTGCCTTGTCAGCCTCAGCCAAGAGACAGAGGGAACTTGAGGAGAACCCTTATTCCAGCCCTCATTTTACATGTCCCTGGGGAGAGACACGCCATCTTAACATCTTGGTATTTTCTGGTTTAACAGAAGAGAGATCTCAAATGGCCCCACCTCTGCCAGGCTCTGTGCTCATTACCTCACCCACAGAGCCCGTGTCTCCCAGATCCTCCTGCTAGACACTTGTGTCCTGGTTTGGAAACACAGTTTCATCCCAGGAGTGATGAGACAGCAAGTTCCCCGCCCCTGCTCTCTCATCCATCACTACAGATGTTGCTACTTGCATTTGGGATGCAAACATTGGCCAGGTCAGGGGTCTCCACTGTGGTTGACTGTACCCTTGACTGCTATGGCAGCTGCCAAGCATGGTACAGCTGCTCTCCAGCCCCGCAGGGAGATATGCAGGGATGAAGTGAAGCAGATGCTGCCCAAGGCCACATGGGCTACTGAGCAGATAGATGGTCCTCTGCCTGGGCTCTGCAAATGTGGAGGGGTGAGGTACTGGCCGTGTCCAGAATTGGCTACCTGAACCGCACTGCCCAAGGTGCTACCAGCCTAGGCCTGAGGACGTGTAAGGAGTGTGTTACATCACTATGGTGACCGCATCTGCACAGGGAAATGAAGAGGCACCCTGGACCTGACCACGCTGAGGCTGCTGTGGGGGTCTAGAGGTCGGCAAGCTGCTTTGATGAGGTAAGGTTAATTTGCAAGAGGTAAAGACCACTTGGGAAAAGAAAGACAAATCCCACGGGTGGTATATCTCAGATGACCTGATTCATCATGGACAAATCTCCCAGGGGCTGTGTATCTTAGAAGAGCAGATTCATTATGGACAAATTCTAACAAGAGCAAGGCCATTCCCAAGGTTGCAGATCTGAGTTGGACCCTCGGACCCAGAGCCAGAGGCAGAATGGACTTAAACTCTGACAGGTGGGACTGGCTGGTGGAGAGGGGGACCGTATCTGCGACCTGGCCTGGACTGCACTTCTGGAATGCATTGAGGCCCTGCGGCTTACTTCCTAGCATCACAGAGAAACACTTAAACCCCCTCTGCTGGAAAGCACAGGTGCAGGACGTGATCAGCCCAGGGAGGGGAACTAAACCTCCAGAATCCAAGAGGGCTTCAGGGCCAGCAGGTGATGGCGCATACAGAATCTGCTATTCCCACTCTTGCGGGGAGATAGTGATAGACTGCTCCTCGGGGTGGGTTCCTGCCAAGAAAATGAATCCAGAAGATGCAACCAGGAATGTGAGAATCGAGAAAGTACTGGATCATTACATAAAACAAATGTTACTTTTCCATGGAGGGGCCAAACAGACGCTTTGCTAGGGCCACTGCAGGTCCCACAAGGCACAAAACTCGAATCCATACAAAACCCACAGGCTGTCAGCAAACATCCTCCAGAGCGAGAGAAACCCAAACAGGACTTGTGGGGAGCATGCAGGTGCAGGCAGAGGGCAAAGGTGATCAAGGTAAGCCGGGAAAGGAAGCCAGCCTGGAGTAACGTTGGTGCACAGGGCATCGTGAGATGCACAGAACCAAGAGGGGAGCTGGGCAGAAGCAGAGACATGAAGACCTCAAGGGAGCCATGATCCTGAGATAGGTGACCAAGACAAAGTTAATACAGGTCAGGCCATAGGTTTTTTTTTGTTTTTTTTTTTCATTTCTTTATTTTTTATTGTTGGGGATTCATTGAGGGTACAATAAACCAGGTTACACTGATTACATTTTTAGGTAAAGTTCCTCTTACAATCGTGTCTTGCGTCCAAAAGGTGTGGCACACACCAAAGCCCCACTCCCCTCCCTCCTTCCCTCTCTTTGCTCTTCCTTTCTGATTTCATTTCTTTTTCTTTTTTTTTTTTTTTTAGCAGGAACTCAACTTTATTGCATCAAGCAGCCACTTATATAGAGCGTGGGGAAGGGGCAGGGAAAGAAGGCAGGGGATGAGGTGTGTGACAGGGTTGGGCCAATGGCATGGTACCACGTTGGCTGTATCTAGGTAGAGGCAGTTTCAGGCGGAGCCTTGCTGAGTCATTGCTACGCGGAAGTAGCTCGATGGATCTACTTTTAGTCAGGCTCAGGAAGTTGCACTAGGCCTCAGGCACATGGCAGGGCCCAACAATTCCCTCTTTTGTTTTTTGTATGGCGGAAAAACATAGCCCCTGTCTTAGGTTGCCTGCTCTTGCAGTTTCAGTCTTACCCGTCATGG
>CAUYPK010072122.1:0-13300 GCA_963574355.1 Loris lydekkerianus | reverse complement strand
TACATACACAAAATTTATTATTCCATTCGTGGATCAATGGGCACTTGGGCTTATTCCATGACTTAGCAATTATGAATTGGGCTGCAATGAACATTCTGGTACAAATATCTTTGTTATGATGTGATTTTTGGTCTTCTGGGTATATGCCTAGAAGAGGAATTATAGAATTGAATAGCAGATCTATTTTTAGATCTCTAAGTGTTCTCCATATATCTTTCCAAAAGGAATGTATTAATTTGCATTCCCACCAGCAGTGTAGAAGTGTTCACTTTCTCCACATCCACGCCAACATCACTGGTCTTGGGATTTTGTGATATGGGCTAATCTTACTGGAGTTAGATGATATCTCAAAGTAGTATTGATTTGCATTTCTCTGATGATTAAGGATGATTAGCATTTTTTCATATATCTGTAGGCTGTGTACGTGTCTTCTTCAGAGAAGTTTCTCTTCAACTCCCTTGCACAGCCTGCGATGGGATCACTTGTTTTTTTCTGGCTTATACTTTGAGTTCTCTGTGGATTCTGGTTATTAAACCTTTGTCAGAGACATGACCTGCAAATATCTTCTCCCCTTTGGAGGGCTGTCTGCCTGCTTTACTTACTGTGTTCTTGGCTGTGCAGAAGCTTTTTAGTTTGATCAGGTTCCAGTAGTATATTTGTGAAGCTGCTTCAATTGCCCGGGGGGGTCCTCCTCATAAAATATTCACCCAGACCAATTACTTCAAGTGTTTTCCCTGTACCCACTTCTAGTATTTTTATAGTTTCATGTCTTAAGTTTAAATCTTTAATCCAGTGAGAGTCTATCTTGGTTAATGGTGAAAGGTGTGGGTCCAGTTTCAGTCTTCTGCAGGTTGCCAGCCAGTTCCCCAAGCACCATTTGTTAAATAGGGAATCTTTTCCCCACTGAATGTTTTTAATTGGCTTGTCAAAGATCAAATAACAGTAAGTAGCTGGATTCATCTCTTGGTTCTCTATTCTGTTCCAAACATGTACTTCTCTGTTTTTGTGCCAGTACCATGCTGTTTTGATCACTATCGATTTATAGTATAGTCTGAGGTCTGGTAGCGTGATTCCTCCTGCTTTGTTTTTATTTCTGAGTAACACTTGCCTATTCAAGGTTTTTTCTGATTTCATATAAAATGAAGTATTTGGGTACTATGAATGTAATCCACCATGCAGCCTCTCCATATCCTGTCTTAGGTTGTCCCTGCTTTGGGAATCTTACCCGTCATTGGTGCTATGGAGGGCGGTGAAGAATAATAGTTATATTCTTGGTTAATGAGCCGGTGATATTGGACCTCAACCTGATTTAACTGCCTCTAACCTTTTTGTTGGGATTCAGGCCCCAAAGGGGAACGGTAAATAAGGGTAGCAGGGGAAGAAGGTAGGGTGAAAAGCCATGTAGGCCCGTCCACAGGGGATTTTCTAGTGCCAGTAGGTTTTTGTTAGTTCAGGTGGATAATGCAGAATCAAGGCTTCAGCCTTCTTGCTAGGGCTGGCTCTAGAGAGGAGCAGAAGTGTAGAGGGTGAGCTAAAGTAGATCTTCAGGTGGCCAAACATGCAGTGAGTAAGAGCTCCTCGTCCTCTCACTGAAGAGCTCTACTGGGCCTTAGAAGAAAAGCCATCATTTGGGAGCCTGTGATGTAGATAACCTAGTCAGTGTTAGCCCGCAAGTGGCAGCAGCCACAGATACCACGAGAGCTTAGGTACTGAGACAGCTATTATAGCTTCTCCGTCCTTCCCTTGGATCAGGCCACACCCCTTCCTTCTGGTGCGCTTGTCTTGGACTATGGGCCAAACCTGAATTTGGAGAGGAAGGAGATGATTGTAAGACTGCCGATTAAAGTTTTAAACTGCAGTAAATTGTACTGGACTTTTTAAATACTGAAAGCTGTAGGGATTTTTTAAGAAGTCCTTTTGAGGGCGGCACCTGTGGCTCAAAGGAGTAGGGCGCTGGCCCCATATACCAGAGGTGGCGAGTTTGAACCCAGCCCTGGCCAAAAACTGCAAAAAAAAAAAAAAAAAAAAAAAAAGAAAAAGAAAAAGAAGAATATCCTTATGAGATAGAAAAAGAAGATCTGGCCAACACAGTTGGGGTTAGGGACTGGAGGAAAAAATGGTTTCTTATGTTTGTGTTTTCTGATTCTTTATTAAGGTTATATATAAGTATCAATTTACATTTCTGCCAAAGCCCTTTAGTTACTAAATCCCATCCTCTTTTCTCTATATATAGCTATCACATTATTACAGATGATCATTTGGTATTGTCAATATTTCCATTTCCAAGTATATTCTAATTCTGCTCAATATGATTTTAGCATTAAGCATATAATTTCTGTCTTAAATTTTAAAACTGTATATTATAAAATAACCTTTTTAATTGGAACGTTAAATAGTCTTATTCCTTAGGTTTTATGGAGTTTATAAAATTTTGGAAACATTAAATAAACTAGAAAGCACTCAAGAAGTAATAGTTTAATATTAGATTTTTACGTAGTGTAGGAGATTTTGAGTTTTATGAAGTTTTAAATTAATTTTCAGCCATTTTTCTCATATAAAAGATAAGTGGGTTTTAGTTTAAGGATTGCAGAGCAATAAAATACAAGATTGAGGTGGATTAAGTAGTATCTGATATATTTCCTTCTGTGTACTAGGCCCTATTTTGACTCTTGCATGAATCCGTTGATTCCTTATAAGTATTCTACTATATGATGTAGACACTGTTATCAGTTCCCTTTTACATGAGGAAACTGAGGCTGCAAAAGTTAAGTAACTTTTTGAGGGCTGCCTTGCTAGTAAGTGGCATCTGGGATTCAAATTCAGGTATTCTGACTTCAGAGTTTATGCTGTCAATCACAAAATTATATTCTCAAATGTAGTAGAATAGTCTTTAGATGAGGATGTGTACTATATGCAACAACATTTTACTTTTTCCTGATTTAAAATTTAATTTTTTGAGAGATACAGTCTCACTATGTTGCCCAGGGTGGAGTACAGTGGTAAAATCATAGCTCACTGACTGTAGCCTCAAAGTCCTAGGCTCAAGTGATTTTCCTGCCTCAACCTTCCAAGTAGCTGGAACTTGGTGCATGCTACTACACCTGGCTTTTAAAAAAAGTTTTTCTTTTTTAGAGACAGGGTCTTGGTATGTTGTCTAGGCTGTTCTTAAACGTCTGTCCTGAAATGATCCTCCCACCTCATCTTCCCAAAGTACTAGGAGTGTAGGCATGGTCATCATGCTTGGCCCCCGCTTCCCGTTTTTTTTTTTTTTTTGAGACAGTCTTATTTTGTTGCCCTCGGTAGAGTGCCATAGTGTCATAGTTCACAGTAACCTTAAACTCTTGGGCCCTAGTGATACCCTTGCCTTGGCCTCCTGAGTAGGTGGGATTACAGGTGCCCACCACAATGTCTGGCTAATTTTTAGAAACAGGCTTTCATTTTTGCTCAGGTTGATCTTGAACTCTGAGCTCAGGTGATCCAACTGATTTAGCCTCCCAAAGGGCTAGGATTACAGCTGTGAGCCACTGCTCTGGCCTTATTCCTGTTTTTATTACTTATTCTCCACATAGAACAGAAAAATTTGCCTGTGTTTGCTGTAATATTGAGATACTACTCCAAGTCTAAATGTGTGTGTGTGTGTGTGTGTGTGTGTGTGTGTATGATGGGTTAAATTGGATTGACTTTTAAGAATTATTCCTGCTTCTTTTAATATATAAATTGTGTTAGACATTTTCCATAGATAACCTTGTGATTTATATTTTTTTGACTTGACTGATTTCTTTGAATCTTAAACAGCTTTAGAAGAAAGTCAATGAAATATAGTTGTCTTTTTTCTTTTTCTTTTTTTTTTTTTTTTTTGTAGAGACAGAGTCTCACTTTGTTGCCCTTGGTAGAGTACCGTGGCGTCCCATAGCTCACAGCAACCTCCAACTCCTAGGCTTAGGCGATTCTCTTGCCTCAGCCTCCCGAGTAGCTGGGACTACAGGCACCCGCCACGATGCCCGGCTATTTTTTTGTTGTTGTTGCAATTTGGCCGGGGCGGGGTTTGAACCCACCACCCTCTGTATATGGGGCTGGTGCCCTTACTCACTGAGCCACAGGCGCCGCCTGGAATATAGTTGTCTTAAATATATTTATCTAAAACCCTTCCCATAAATATTTTTAAAAATTAGTGCTTTAGTTTGAGTAGGAACAAGACCCCATCTATAGAAAAAAATTGAAAAATTGGCCAGGCATGATAACGAGCTTGTGTAGTCTCAGCTACTCAGGAGGCTGGGACAGGAAGATTACTGGAGCCCAGGGGTTTGAGGTTGTTGTGAGCTATGATGGTGCCACTGCACTGTAGTTAAGAGTGACAGAGTGAGACACTGTTTCAAAAGAAAAGACAATTAGTGCTTTGTATTTTTTTATATCTGAGATAGACATGTTAATTGATGATGATCACATAGAGCAGGGGTCCTCAAACTGTGGCCTGCGGGCCACATGAGGCAGTGTGATTGTATTTGTTCCCGTTTTGTTTTTTTACTTCAAATAAAATATATGCAGTGTGCGTAGGAATTTGTTCATAGTTTTTTTTTTTTAAAACTATAGTCTGGCCCTCCAACTGTCTGAGGGACAGTGAACTGGCCCTCTGTTTAAAAAGTTTGAGAACCCCTGACATAGAGTAACCTTTTTCATAGCTTTTAATATGTGTACTACAATTAAAATATTTGAAATTAGGTAGATATTTGCATAACATAATTATGTAATTTGTATTTTTTTCTTAGAACACGTTTACCATCTATCTTGTGAGAGAACAAGAAGAAAACAGATGAAAAATACTACAACACCCCTTGAGATTAAAAGTGAATGAGCCCATCTGTGGGGCAGTTTTTGCAGTCAGATATTACAGACTGAGAAATTAAACTGGATTTTGAGTGCTAATGGTGCTGAATAATAATCTGGTATAATGGCTGGGTACAGTGGCTCAAACCTGTAATCCTATGACTCTGGGAGACTGAGGTGGGTGGATTGCTTGAGCTCAGGAGTTTAAGACCAGCCTGAGCAAGAGAGAGACCCTATCTCTAAAAATAGCCAGGTGTTGTGGGGGGCACCTATAGTCTCAGCTACTTGGGAAGCTGAGTTAAGAGAATTGCTTGAGCC
Source organism: Loris lydekkerianus (assembly GCA_963574355.1). NCBI lineage: Eukaryota > Metazoa > Chordata > Mammalia > Primates > Lorisidae > Loris > Loris lydekkerianus. The sequence continues at coordinate 8,158 of CAUYPK010072122.1, read as the reverse complement.
CAGGAGTTTGAGGTTGCTGTGAGCTGTGACGCTATGGCACTTTACCAAGGGTGACAAAGTGCAACTCTGTCTCAAAAAAAAAAAAAAAAAAAAAAATTTTTTTTTGGTATATTATTAAATTGCTTTTGTTTTATAAAAATTGTTTAAACATAATTTGTTATGGCATGTAGACATCTAAAAATAATCTCTTCCTTGAAAGTCTCTCTTCAAAACAAGTCTTTTTTCTGTTCTGATTACAAAAGTAATGGTAACAGAACAATTGTGAAACATTCAGAAAAGCTGTGAGAAAATCCTCCATATTGACACTACTCAAAATAACACCTGGAAATATTTTCATGTATACACTGTAAGTTTATTATTTTTTTAATCTAAGTTTTTCTACCATAATTTAAGAATTTGTACCATAAGGTAAGAAAAGCTGAAGTTCCATTCATGCATATGCCTGGCATGTCTGAACCCAAAGTACTAATATAAGAAACTTGAAATAAAGGTGAGGGAATTATCTAAATAGAAATGGAAAGTTTTGAAAATTTGGCTGTCTTACTCTACTTACCTGATCTTTTTTTTTTTCATTCCCTATATATTTTTCCTTCCCTTTTCATCTGTGTTACTTTTAAGCTTTTAAAAAAAGTTAACATGTGGGTGGTGCCTGTGGCTCAGTGAGTAGGGCACCGGCCCCATATACCTAGGGTGGTTTAAACCTGGCCCCGGCCAAACGGCAACCAAAAAATAGCTGGGTGTTGTGGCGGGTGCCTGTAATCCCAGCCGCTCAGGAGGCTGAGACAAGAGAATTGCCTAAGCCCAAGAGCTGGAGGTTGCTGTGAGCTGTGAGGCTACAGCACTATACCAAGGGCAACAAAGTGAGACGCTGTCTTTAAAAAAAAAAAAAAAAAAGTTAATATGTTTCAGATTTGATATACTTTTCTGTAATAATGGACTAAAGTAGAGTAAGATGTGAGGAGGTAGAACTTAAACTGAGGGAAGTCAAAAAACAGATGGAAATAAAAAAATCCAAAACCTCTTGTAGAATGAAGCTAGAAAGAATGGAATCTAAACACTGAAATTATACATCTGCTAGGCAGCTGTGCGTTTTCTATTTATAGGTTCTGTTGTGGAAACAGCAAGAGGAACTTTGAAAGAAAAACATATCCTTAGTAAACTGAGCATATATTCATATTAATTATAATATGTACATTGTTGTACAATGTATTCAATTTTTTTTTTTTTTTTGGAGACAGAGCCTCAAGCTGTCCCCTGGGTAGAGTGCTGGGGCCTCACAGCTGACAGCAACCTCCAACTCTTGGGCTTAAGCGATTCTCTTGTCTTAGCCTCCCAAGTAGCTGGGACTACACGCGCCCAACACAATGCCTAGCCATTTTTTGGTTGCAGCCGTCATTGTTGTTTGGTGGGCCTGGGCTGGATTCAAACCCGCCAGCTCAGGTATATGTGACTGGCGCCTTAGCCGCTTGAGCCACAGGTGCCAAGCAACAATGTATCTTTAAGTGAATTGTTTCCCTTTCCTAGAAATTATAAAATTTTTCTTCTAAAAATAGATCACTTTCAGATTAAATTTAGATTTCCTATTTATATCTTTAGCACTGAATCACATCTTTTATGAAATTTACACGTCAAGTTATCTTTAGTGATACTAAAAGGGTGTGATGCTGTTGTAAACGTGTCATTACTTTTGTCTTTGTCACTATTCAAAGATGGTCTTAAGACCATGGTCCTCACCTGAACTGTGAGGAATGGAAAAGCTTGATAACCCAGTAAATGGTGAAAAAAATTGTCAAAGATACATTCCTTTAAGGGGCCATATGTTTTTATAAGACTAAAAAGAATAGATGGTTCTTACATAGGTTTTCAAAGGAAAGAAAAGAAATGCAAAAGAGAAGATGCTCTTTGTGGTCAAGGGTGGTATTGAAAAGAAAACAGTAGGCTATTTTCACTTGCCACTTGTAAAAATCCAAAGTAAGATACTAGCCAATGGAATCAAAGAGTATATTAAAAGTGTAGGATAGGCCCCCATGGTGGCTCACACCAGTAATCATTGCACTTTGGGAGGTTGAGACTGCCGGGTTGCTTGAGCTCAGGAGTTCAAGACTAGCCTAAGCAAGAGCAAGACCTGTCTCTACTAAAAATAGAAAAATTAGCTTGATGTTGTAGTGGGCGCCTGTAGCCCCAGCTACTCAGGAGGCTAAGGCAGGAGGATGGCTTGAGCCCAGGAGTTTGAGGTTGCTGTGAGCTAGGCTGAGGCCATGGCACTCTACCTGGGGGTTTGAGAGTGAGAATCTGTTTCCAAAAACAAAACAAAACAAAACAAAACTATAGGATTGAGCTAGTCCAGGGATTAAAGTATGATTTGACCGTAGAAAATTTTATTAGTGTCATTTACACTAAATTAATCAAAGGAGAAAGACAATGTGATGATCTCAATTAGTGACAAGAAAAGATACTAGAGGAAATTGAGCAACTGTTTCTGATTTAACTACTTGGGATAGACTAGGTTTAAGAAGATAGGGAAACTTCTTCAATCTGATAAAAGGTAGAACTACCTAGCATATAGCAGACTCACCTGGTAATGCTTTTATTAATGTTGGAGGTCCAGCCAATTAAATAAGAGTGGCTAAGTGAAAAAAGGTAATAATAGTTTGAAGGGAAAGTCAAAATGTGTACTGTTTGCCTGTATTCTTTGTGTAGCATGTAACCTATCTAGAAAAAGTCAAGAGAACCAATTAACAAACTTAAGAGATCTAATGAGTTCAATAAAGTGGCTGCAAGCTTGTAAATCAGTAGGTTCCCTATATGCCAGCAGTAGCCATTCAGTTTGAGAAGTACTATCAATGTTGGTTATATTTGGTAAGATATGCTTATTAATCCTTGGCTTAGTTGGCATTTCCTGTCCCAGACATGTTTTGAATAATGAGGGAAGCACTTTAGGAGGTGAAGCTTCTAATTTCCTGCTTATCGCACTGCAAAACTCAAATGTTTTGAAGGGCTCACACAAGTCCATTGCTTGTGACACTCCCAAAGAGCAAATTCATTCCCTGTTATTAAAAAAAAAAAAAAATCTCATTTTTTTTGGGTTGGGGGTGGGCAGTATTCATTGAAATAATGTATCACTTGAATTCCCTGGAGAGCCTGAGGCCTTACCCTTAGTATCCTGCAAGAATACCCAAAATATCCTAAGGAAGATAGAAAAGGGATTCCTCTGCAAGTAACTAGGTGGTTTTTGTTTTTAAAAAGTGAACTCTCCCCTCCCCCCCTCAATTTATTTCTTGTTGGTAACCACTGTAGCTGCTTTATGTTTCCTCCTAATATTTTTTGTACAAGTACAAAATTATGTATCCATTTTTTTGTGCTTTATAAAGATGGTATCATATATTCTGCATTGCATTTTGCCTTTTCTTTAACATTTTCTCTGCCTCATTCCTATTTTTTTTACTTCACACTGGGCCTCTTTCCTGTCTGGCTCTGTGAATTTCCTTGGCAAACGCTCTTTTCCCATGGATCTCCCACCTTTGGAATCTCCCATCTTCCTCTTTCTGAACATTCTATTCCGTTTCTCCTTCTCAAGGATTCTTGACTTTTGAGGGCAACTTCTGTCTGCCTTCTCAGACTAAGGTTTTTAAGTGGGTGAAATAAAATAACTAGTTACATTGAAATGCAGCTATTAAAGTAATTAAGACTTTTTTTCAGTCTTAATTTTTATTACTCAAAAAAAGCTTCATTTTCTTATTTAGCTTTATGACTTTGTGCTTGTGCTTTCAACACTTTCACGATTTTCTGCTCCTCAATAAGGAAAGCACGCTTGATCCTGTCACGAACACATTTAGCACACATGGAACCACCATCGGCCCTGCTGACATGTTTTCTTGTTTTAGACAACCTCATAAGAACTTTAGGCCTCACAGGGCGAACCCCTCAAAGTCTGCCTGGGCACATGCCACATGCAGATTTTGGTGCTTTCCCAACCTTTTTGGTATAAAGGTAAACAATTCTGTTACCAGTTCGGGACAGCCTGGTTTTGTTAGAGTCTGTATTGTAGGAAAGCCTATGATGGTACGTCAAATGCTGCACCATTCTGAGTGCCTCTAGACAGTGTCCCGGGAAGAGGAATTAAGATATTTTTAAGGCAGGGCACGGTGGTTCATGCCTGTAATCCTAGCACACTGGGAGGCTGAGGTGGGTGGAATACCTGAGTTCACAAGTTCCAGACCAGCCAGAGCAAGACCTCATCTCTAAAAATAGCTGAGCATTGTGGCAGGCGCCTGTAGTCCCAGTTACTTGGGAGGCTGATGCAAGAGAATTGCTTGAGGCCCAAGAGTTTGAGGTTGGTGTGAGCTGTGATGCCACGGCATTCTAAAGAGGTTGATAAAACTCAGACTGTTTCAAACAAAACAAAACAAAACAAAAAACCAAAAACCAGGGCAGTGCCCATAGTTCAGTGAGTAGGACACCCGTCACATACACTGAGGCTGGAGGGTTCGAACCCGGCCTGGGCCAGCTAAAACAATGACAACTGCAACAACAGCAAAAAAATAGCCGGGTGTTGTTGCGGGTGCCTGTAGTCCTAGCTACTCAGGAGGCTTAAGCCAAGCTGTGACGCCATGGCACTCTACCCAGGGCAACAGCTTGAGACTCTGCCTCAAAAAGAAAAAAAAAAAAAAAAAAAAAAAGAAAAGAAAAGAAAACCAAAGTAATTAAGGCACTTTTAGATACAGTGATATATTTGTTCTTTTATTAACTCATTAAATAGCCCAATAGTGGGTTTTAACAACTGCCATAATTTTTTAATGGTGATGAGTGTAAATAAGACTTTATGTGCAGCAAGTAGTTTGATGAGGGTATCTGATTCCTTTTGGTTACAAAGTCACAGGTACTAATACTGCTGCCTACCCTCATAGTTAACGAAAAATTTAAAGTTCAGCTTGAGGTTAGTAAAAATAAAGATGTAATTTTTTCCCTCTAAGTTAATGGATTCTGAATTCTGTGAGGCCCTGGGGCCTTGATTAAGAACCTCTGCAAGACCATTGTGGTGGCTCAAGCCTGTAATCCTAGCACTCTGGGAGGTCGAGGCTGGAGGATCATTTGAGCTCGGGGGTTTGGGACCAGCCTAAGCAAGAGGAGAGACTTCATCTCTACTAAAAATAGAGAAGAATTAACCAGGTGTTGTGGCTGGTACCTGTAGCCTCAGCTACTTGGGAGGCTGAGGGAAGAAGATCACTTGAACCCAAGAGGTTGAGCTAGGCTGATACCACAGCATTCTAGCCTGGGTAGCAGAGTGAGACTCTGTCAAATAAATAGGTAGATAAACAAATAAATATCACAAATGATAGTCCACCCCTGAGGGTGGTGGGTTCAAACTCTGCCCCAGTCAAAACTGCAACAACAACAACAAAATTGCTGGGCGTTGTGGCTGGCGCTTATAGTCCCAGCTACTCGGGAGGCTGAGGCAAGAGATAGTCCACCCCCTGTTCCACGTCCTTGTCCCCTGTGATTTTTAGGAGGCATTAGTGTAGAGCAGTATTCTATTCAAACATTGGTCTTAGGGCTAAAGTGGAAACATACATTCCTGAAGGTACGTGAGCACATGGATGGTTTCAGGTGAATCAGTTTGCAAATCCTAAATTTAAACTCCCACATATGCTCTTTCCTAAAATAGTCCTTGAACCAGTGTTTCAAGTGGTTTCTCCTTTCCCACACTTTTCCAATGTAACCTTTTCCATTGTATATCAATATGGGAATTTTGAACAGATGAACTCAGAAGGCATTTTAAAAGCTGTGTGGTGCAACTGACACAATTCCTTTCATTCTCTCTTACCTGCTTCTATGAACAAGATTTTTCTGTGCTTTCTTTAAAACACATACACACACACACAGAAAAGTAGAAGTAAATTTAATGAATCGTGTTCCATTTTAATAATTATTCACAGATATACATGAACTAATTAAAAAAAAGCCTTATTCATCTTAGAGGTACATTTCTGGCAAAATTTTTACGTTTAATGTAAATTACTTACCAGATTTAGATTTGTCATTTATATCAATTGTATACTAATAAATGTAGTGGTAATTGAATTCAAATTAATTTTTAAATACTTAGAGGCTTATTTATGGTAAAACAATTTTTTTTTAAATTCCCATTTTTTTCCCCAGAAATGTATGACTGAGTGAGTAATAAGACTTTTAGGAATTAGAAATTATTATATGTGGGGCAAATTTAATGGAATTATAGGTTCAAGGAGAAAAAAGATAGAAATTTTTATTTTATTTTTATTGGAAGGATCATCTTTTTTTTTTTTTTTTTTTTTAAGAGACAGAGTCTCACTTTGTCGCTTTTGGTAGAGTGCTGTGGTGTCACAGCTCACAGCAACCTCCAACTCCTGGGTTTAGGCGATTCTCTTGTCTCAGCCTCTCAGGTAGCTGGGGGAAGGATCATGATTTTATTTTACTTTTTTTTTTTTTTTAACATTTCAGGTTAATTTGAGGGTTCAAAGAAATAGGTTACACTGTTTGCATTTGTTAGGTAGTCCCTCTTATAATTGTGTTCCACCCCCAAGAAGTGTGCTACACACCCTATCATGGTGGCCATTAAATAAGAGCACACTCATCCCTTCCTCTCCTCTCCCATATTCCCCCTCCCCCACCTTAAATTGATATGAGTTTTTCTCTTATGTGGGCATGTATTAGATCATCTACTGGCTTCATGTTAGTATTGAATACATTGGATACTTCTCCATTTTTTTATTACTTATTTTACTAAGAAGAATGTGTTTCAACTCCATCCACGTTAATACAAAAGGTGTAAAGTCTCCATCTTTTCCTGTGGCTTAATAGTATTCCACAGTATACATATACCACAGCTTGTTAAACCATTCCTGGGTTGGTGGACACTTGGGCTGTTTCCTCAATTTGGCAATTGTAAATTGAGCTGTGACAGACAGCCTAGTCCAAATACCCTCATATGATAAAATGATTTTTTTCTTCTGGGTATATAGCTAGTAATGGGGTTGTGGGATCAAATGAGAGGTCTAATTTGAGTTCTTTGAGGATTGTATACTTCTGTTCTTCTTTCCAAAGAGGTTGTATTAGTTTGCAGTCCCAACCACAGTATAAAACTGTTCCCTTCTGTCCACATCCAGGTGAGCTTTGAGACTTTGTGATGTGGGCTGTTCTCACTGAACTTAGGTGATTATCTCAGGGTGGTTTTGATTTGCATTTATTTCTCTAATAATTAGGGACAATGAGCATTTTTTCCCATGTTTGTTAGCCATTTGTCTATCTTCCTCTGAGAAGGTTCTGTTTATATATCTTGCCCAGTGGTGGATGGGATTGTTTGCTCTTTTTTGGTTGATTGAGTTCTTTGTAGATTCTAGTTATCAACTCTTTCTTAGATTTATACCATGTAAGTCTCTGTCCCCATTCTGAAAGTTGTCTGTTTGCTTTAATTGTTGTATCCTTAGCTGTGCAGAAGCTTTTCAGTTTAATTAATTCTCATTTGTTTATTTTTGTTGCTGCGATTGTCGCTGAAGTCTTCTTCATAAAATCTTTCCCTAAGCTGACATCATCAAGATTTTTTTCATGCTTTTGTCTAGGATTTTTGTCATTTCATGTCTTAGACCTTAATCTTTTATCTATTGTAAGTCAATTTTTTGTAGTGGTAAAAGGTGTGGATTGAGTTTTAGTTTCCTACATGTGGTTATCCAGTTCTCCTAGCACCATTTATTAAATAGGGATTCTTTTTTCTAGTGTGTACTTTTGTTTGATTTATCCAAGATCAGATGGCTTTTAAAGACTGGTTTCATTTCTTGGTTTTCTATTCTGTTCCATACGTATATGCTTTTATTTTTGTGCCAATACCATGCTGCTTTTTTTGTTTATTTGTTTTTATTTTTTTAATTATTTTATTATTTATTTATTTTATTTATTTTTTATTGTGGAGAGGGGGCGGGGAAAGAAGGCAGGGGAAGAGGTGCGTGACAGGGTCAGGCCAGTGGCATTGGTACCACCTTGGCTGTATCTAGGTAGAGGCAGTTTCAGGCCGGGCCTTGCTGAGTCATTGCTATGCGGAAGTAGCTCGATGGATCTACTTCTAGTCAGGCTCGGGAAGTTGCACTAGGCCTCAGGCACATGGTAGGGCCCAACAATTGCCTCT
>CAUYPK010072120.1:0-13506 GCA_963574355.1 Loris lydekkerianus | reverse complement strand
GGTTAACATAGCCTTCACGGCATTTTCTTAGTTATTGTGTTAAGACATTTATATTCTACACCTAGTAAATTTCACATGTGCCCTTGTAAGATGCACCGTAGGTGTGGTCCTCTGTTTTTTACGAGTATTTCCTTGAAAATGTGTGACTCTCCCTTGTGTCATGCATGAGGACCCAGAAGCCTTCTCTTGAGCAGACTCTGAACCAGACCAGGGTCTTCCTAGAACTTTGTCCAGGGACACACAGCAGGCAGCCCTTCCACACCAGCACCCTCTGAGGGCGAGTCATGCTGGAGTCATCTGGAGCAATGTTTCAAATTTAACTTCAAAGAAGCTCTTTCTGTCTTGTTGAAGAAATTTTAAGTATCAGCCAGATGGGAGTGGGCATATTTGGGGCTGTGGACCTGTGCCTGCCCCCTGGAATCGGCCCAGTCACCACGCCTCCCTTTCTCATGCTTTGTCATTTTTTGCAGGATTTGGAGCATCCTGTTTTCCTCCTGAGGACCCTCTGAGAACCCCTCTGCCCACTGATCCTTAGAGCAAAAGGATTCTCAGCTTGCTTGGGTTCTTATTAATTTTGCAGAAACTAGAACTGGGTATTATTCAGGTTCTTAATTAGGCCTGTCCTCTGCCCAGCGGGATGTCATTTGCATAGACAATGTGACTGTACTGATATCCATGAATTCGAAAATAGAAGCTACCCAAACAGGGAGTGCTTTCTTTCTAAGACCCCACAAGCTTCATAAAAGAGAACTCCAGGCTGCTTCCATGTCTGGAAATAAACATAGGGGGCCATCCAGGGGGCTGGCAGGGGAAAATCCAGGGCCATGGTGAGTGTCAGAGAAGGCTGGAAATGTGCAGGGCAGCTGTGTGTGTGTGTGTGTGTGTGTGTGTGTGTGTTGTGGCTGTGGGATCCTCTGAACATGGAGCCTGGCCCCGAAGCTCTTCTGAGGACCCTACTTTCCCTCTATATAGTCCATCATTCATGGAATTCTCCCCTCGCCAGGTAGGGAGCCAGGCATTCAAGATGGAAAAATGTCCTCATCTACCTGCAGGGCAGTGGCCTACTCACTATGATGTGGACAGCGCTGTTTAAGCAGCCCCTGCATCCATCCCTTGCCTAGACCCCTTCTCAGTCCCTAGATCACTATTTTCAGCCCATGTGCCACAGCACACTGGTATGCCATGAAAAAATTTAAAGACCATTAATTAAATTATTTTTGAAAAAAGTTCAAAGCACAGTACACAGTAAGTATATTCTTCTTTTTACTCTTGTCATTGTTGTTTAGCAGGCCGGGTTGGGTTTGAACCCACCAGCCCCGGTGTATGTGGCTGGCGCCCTAATCACTGAGCTATGGGCACCGAGCCCTTTTTACTTTTTAAAATCAATATAATTTAAGTGTGCCATGAAAGTTTTATAACTACAGATTCAAGTTTGCCATGAGATTAAAAAGATCAAAAAAACACTGCCCCGGATATATCTTGATAGTCATAATTTTGCGTTCTTTTCCTTAGAAAGGGCCCCAAATTATGTAAGAGTCATGGCACACAAAGCGTGGGTCTGTCCCTGCAGGAGGGCACTGTGGTTCCGCATGTGGTGGGATCCATTAGTGGGTCCCGTCTTTTCTGCCCTGGAAGAAGAATTTAAGAGTGTGGAGATTGGGAGGAGGAGCAATTAACAAGAAAGAACACAGCCGACCTCCTACAACACGGAACCTTGACTCAGTCCAGATGGCTGGCTCAGTATACTTAACCGAAAAGCTATTGCAAGTGATTTTTCTCTAAATTACACTAATTTTTCTTGAACTTGCCGAGAAGTACTTGTGTAGTAAGTACACAATGCATTTCTTGAGGAAGAGCAGAAAGACTTTATACATGGGCTGCCCAAAGTACCACCTAAGAAAAAGTATTTTCCCCATTTTGGAGTTAACAAAGGCAAGGTAGATAAGAATTCCTTCCTTCTTTCCTGTCTCAGTTTTTACTAATGGATGAATATCTGCTCTGAAATTTCCAACATGCACTGGCAAAGCCCTTCCTTTTCTCACTTAGGCATGCAACTATGCTCTCAACCAGGAAGGTAGAACCGTGAACACAGGCTCCAGACTCTCCCAAATTTGCCTGGGCCATGAAATATTTAGGGAATGAGTGGATAAAAGTAATCCATGCAATTTCCAGAGGGAGGATTCCAGAAGGTGGGTACTGTGTTACTATGCTCCTGATCATCCAATCCACTCCTCTCTACACAATGGCACATCTTATTTTCATCATAGAACGAATTGTATCATGATAGTCTATTAAATTTGTTTATTGTTAGACAATATATATCCACGAGAGTAGATACCTTTTCTTTTCTATTTAACATGAATGAATTTCTATGGACTTATTGGATGAATTAATCCACACACTTATCCATCCATCTATCTGTACATTTATTTAAAGAATATGTATCTCATATCCCTCTGCACACCTCTGGAGACTCAGCAAAGGGCAGGATAGCAACACAAGGGTCCTCATGGAGCTTAGAGACTGATAGACCAGCTGAAACTTGTCCTGGTCCTTCTCACATACCTCTAGTCTCCTTCCCCCAAAGTCCCCAACAAATCGGGATTTGACACCGGATAGAAAAAACACACTTACTCGGGCACTTCTCCGAAGCCCTCCAGTGGCTGTGTCTCAGCAGCATAGATCTTGGCATAGTATCTGGCAGTATTTTGAACATAGCATTCCTGTGTCATCGAAACACATGAAAAACACAAGTGATTAGAAGAAATTTAGACAGTGTGCTGACTGGGAAGACTATTTGGGCGATCCTCCAGTATCAGTCAACCCAGTGGATTCCCATGCCACACACACTTGTTGGGGTCTCAGAAGCAATATTTATTGCCACCCAGAAGTGGCCACTAACAGAGGAGCTCTGAGATGTGAAGGGGTTATCCAGTTCAAGATCAAGTGGTCTCCAGGGCCAGGTGTCCCTGAATTCTCTATCTAGAGCCAGCATGGCTGAAACGCACCCCAGAGCTTAGAGGACTGGGTACACCCTCAGGGTGATGTCAGGTAACACTTAGGGCCATGAGGGCTTCTTGTGAGAGCGCCCATCGTGATTTCTTTTCCAGGGTGTAATTGGAACAGCAAATAATGAACACCATGGCTAGATTTCTGAATTGGGAAAAGCTAAGGGGAATGAACACCATGGCTAGATTTCTGAATTGGGAAAAGCTAAGGGGATTCTTCTTCCTACTCTGACAGGCCTGAGTGGGATTCCGAATGGGACATTTTCCAGGACTGGGTCACACTCCAGGTAGAAGGAATACCCAGTGAAAGAACAAAGAAAGAGGGGTATATCCAAAGGAGAAAAGCACACAACTGTCAAAGCACAAAGTCTCACAGAACACTGCCACAGGACTCTGGGGCTTAATGCCCTCAGTACCTGACAGATTCATCTAAGTTTAACCTATCAATTTTAAAGGTCAAAATTTTAAAAGAGCAGGTAGCTTGCAAAAAAGGTAGACTCACCTCTCCTGACAGCCTCACCTATGCTGGTGTCAAAAATGAAATATCAGTGCATCAGTGTGTGTGTGTGTGTGGGGGGGGGGAACCAATGCTCCTCTCCTGTCCCCTTGTGTCTCCAGAGTTCTGTGGGGACCAGCACAGAGAGGGGGAACCTTAGGTAGGGACCTGTTCCAGTCTCTCTTCATAGTTTATAGGCCAACATTAAACCAAACTCAGGGAAGCAGAAAACAAGACAAATGCTGACCCTTCTGGATATCCTCCCCTCCACAAAATAAACCCAAACAAAACATTCCAGAAACTACTGCTTGATTTTATCTGTCCTTGGGATCCTTGGGGTTCCTGGTGTCCAGTGTGGCTTTAAACCCCCACTTTCTACGTCATCCTATGTCTAAGCAGATTCATCCCCCCAGGGGTCTCATGAGGCTTCCCAGGAAGACAAATGATTACACGTGGGGTCAGAACTGGTGAGGTGTCTCCAGGCACAGGCAGAGGCTCAACTAGCTGGCAGGAGGCCAGGAAATCACTCCTGAGAACTAAGAAGTGATTTTCAACATTCATCCTTAAAGCAGTGGCAGCCTGCTCACCTGCCCCCAGAAGAAGAAAACCACCTTCTTGGGGGCACTCTGGTCAATTCCGAGGCTGATCTTCACCGCCTGTCACCGTGAGTTGCTCTCTCCCAGACGCCCAGACGTGACGCCTTTGGGGCAGAGGGACCCACCTGGACTGCAAGTCTGTAGTTCCTCTGGATGAGCTCATCGCTGCGCCTGGTCCCGTGGGTGATGGCGTTGTGTACCTTGAGCACGCAGGCATGGCCAGGCTTGAAGACGGGCGCCAGGCCCTGCATCACCCTGCTGCGGAAGGCCTTGCGGTGGATACCTTCCCCAAAGTGCAGCTCCTCGGTGGCAATCTGCCCCCGCAGGCGGCCCCCAAAGTACCTGTCGTTGAGGAAGTCTTCTTTGAACATGAGCTGGCTGAATTCAATCTCTTCACATCCTGAAACACAGCACAGCTTTGGTTGGACAGAATACTGCCCAGCCCTGCTCCTTAGCTAACGGCCACACGGGCAGAGTTCACACAGGGCGGCGACAAGGCCACCTGCAGAACCAGGAGGGAAAAGGCAGACTTCAGTCAACAGAGGCGCAGCTAAAAGAAGAGATAGGCGGGTGGTGAGGCAGAGAGGGGTCTCCCAGTGGAGTTGTGGGAAGGTCAGTTTGAGGCTCCAATGAATCAGATGGTGGAGCAAAACTGAGATAGCAGGGAAAGAATTCTAGAGAGATCTGGAAAATAGAAGCAGAACCATGCAAGGTAACCAAAGGCAGGTTTAAAAGATGGGGAAAGTGTCCGAGAGGGAGGAAGGACCCACAATGGGATTCATTAGTATGGCATCAGCTTTTTCCCACCATTATTGCCTCCTTGAATACATTTTAGGTAATTTTTTATTTTCCCTACCATGAAATTTTAATACCACAGATATACTATATTATATATCCATGTATGTGTTTTATAGATAGAATAAAGGTGGGGTTTTTGCTTTCCAAGTACTTATTTTGCCTTCCTGGAGGCAATAATGTCTCTATTGAGAAACACGTGATGGGTATCAGAAACAAGGAAGTGATAAAACAAAAATGGAAAAGAAATTGTCTTTGAAGAGAAATTGAAAAACCTAGAATTATTGTGAATTAATCTGTTGTTTTTTTTAATGGAATGATTTTCTGAGTGCTGCGGCAGCTGTGTGTGTGTGTGTGTTTCACAGTTGATTCCACATGTTTTAGATGGTAATGAGTTCGGTCAGGGTGTCCCATTTTAAATCAGAGATGATGGAATCAGACTTCTGATTCACTGAGAGAAGAAAATAAGATGGCTTTCTATGAAATAAGATGGTTTAGACTTTCAAAAACATCTTCCACTCCTCAAAGTTAATGAAAACTGACATCTTCCTGAATATTTAAAAGAAGAAAGAGATTGCAGGTTGTGTAAAAATCCTACTTCACATTCATACATAGAACATTTAGAGAAATATTTCTCTCTTCTTTTCAAAATGTTTTCAAAATCGTATGATTTAAGAGCAGGCTATGACTGATGCTTGCTATTAAAATTATAAGGATATTAAAGTAGTTTGAAAATACTAATATATTCTGAAAGGGTAATAAGATCTAGACCTACTTGTTGCCAGAAAGAAAAAAAAAGAAAAGAAAGGAAGGTTGGTTTTCAAATAGAAAAACTGGGTAAAGAGCCAGAAGCTGCTAGAAGAAAGAAGGTGTTCATATAGATGCCCCAAACAGGTTCACAAAGGCTGGCAGACAACCCTGAGAGCCCTCCATATGCCACCCCAAAATCTGCCTCTTTAACAAAAAGATCCTTGAGCCAAAAGGCAATTAAGAAGCAGCAAATGCAGGAAAGCTCTCTGCCCTCCCTCTATTTGCCTAAAATTTATGAAAACAGTAGGTGTCCTACCCCATCTCCTCTCCTGCTTCTACTAGGGAGAACGGAGTTTAACCACCGAAGACAATGTTAGACCTTGTGGGTCAGAAGAAGTTATCAGAGGAATCTAGTTAACAAGCCTTCCCAGCTGGCTTTTATCTGCCATTTATTTACCCTCCCACAAGTTGCCATACCAAGAGACTCAAAGCCTTTCCCTCCATCTACACTTCTTTGAACATTATTATTCTTTGTTGAAGATGCTACCTAAGCTGGGATTCAAAGCCACTTTTTAGAGAATTACTCCCTGGATGTCCCTTAGGTTACATAATGTTTTTCTCTTATTAATCTTCCTTTGTTATAGGAATCCATTCCAGTTAAGAATTTATGAGGGTTAAAGAAAAATAATTTTTCTTCCCCTACAACACCTACTGAGTAGCTTGTCCTGGGTTTCTAGAGAGAATTGGAGTGGAGCTGCAGGAAAGAAGACAGGCAAATAGAACATTCTCTCAGATAAATTTTTAGGCAATAGTTGTATCATAGATTTGATTCTATGTAGCAGAACCAGTAGAAAGATTAAATTTATGGAGAAAAGTTGCATTTTCTTAATAGCTAAATTAAAATTTAGAGGAAAAAATAGGGAGGGAATGCTTTTTATATAACCTAAACTTTCTCAGTTCTAGTTACATAATTAAATTTAACAATTGACTTCTATACCTCTTAAAGAACATAGGGAATGTTTTACATATATACACCATAGCCCAATAAATATGAACTACAAAGGCCACATCCTGTTCTCCTTCAAAATGCCAAAATTTCTAAAATTTAATTATTACAAGGACAGCATATATACATTTATGTTTTACAATTTATCAAATTTAATTAACTAAAGACAAAGGTTGACCCCCCAAAAGGAAGGAAGGTTTGTGTGTGTTCAGTACTGTAATGTATGTGGTATAATAAAAAAATCTGTATAATTTCCAGCAGAAATATTTACTTAATAAAGATAAAACCATGAAATAAAAAATAATAGATCTTAGGACTGTTCATTGTCTCTAGACCAGCGGTTCTCAACTTGTGGGTAGCGACCCACAGGAACTGTATGAAAGGGCCATGGTATTAGGAAGGTTGAGAACCACTGCTCTAGATAGTCGTGAGGAGGCAGAGCTGGGGTTTCCCGTGGAAAGTTTCAAGCTGAAACTCGTGCATCAGGCCTTCCTTTGTGGAGGAAGCAGGTATAAACTTTGCCAACATCTAAAAGAATCTGCTGTCCAAAAATGTCTTATGTAGCCATGCCTGAAATGTATGAGTCACCTTAATTAGAGCTTGGGGCTCTTCTAAAGTGAGATATCGGTAAGAATCAATCCTTCAGACTAATTTCTTCTCCGGTAAGAGTGATTCAGGTAACAGGACACTGAGAACCCGAGGGGAGGGTTAGGAAAGACAGGAGTGCGGCAGTTTAAATCTAAGGCTGTGAAATTTTCCTGGAAGCTTTGCAGACTCATCCATTGCTCAGACTCCATGCTGCAAGCTGCCTACACTACCTGGGAGGGGGGGTTCCATGCCAAAGAACCTGGGAAGTCTCATCAGAATCCACTGAACAGACTTGTGCAAGTGAGTGTTTGTTGGTAGACCAAAAAACCTCGCTAAAGATCTATGCTATCCTCATAGGTTGCAAAATCCGAATCCTAACCAGAACAGAGAAACTCTGCACACACCCGCGATCACAGATGGCAAAGACTTGCTCCAGGCAAAGAAAAACAAACCATGAACATATTCATAAAATATAATAACATTATTAAGTCGGGCTAGCTTGTGTTTCATTGGATCCATCACTCATTGCTAGCCTTCCCAGGAGCTTACTTTTATTAGTGTTTTAATTAGAGACCAAACTTGTAAATGTTTTTTGTTCCTCCTATAGAGAATCAAATTAATAAAATGTTTACAGAGAGATTCCTCTGAATAAAAAGTGATGAAAAGTAATTTTAAGCATCTTCACCTGAAAGCGCCAGGGGAGGGAGAAGCTGGGTTTGGCCTCCCTAGGGGAGCAACTCAATGAAATTGGAAGCCTCAACCACAATGGGCTCGGAAGATGGGAGGAGGTGATGTCATCAGGGGGCAGACCCAGACTTTGTGGTTGGAGTCACTGGGCTACCGCAGTGGCACCATTTCTACCAGGTAGCCAGGAGCTTACCCGGACTGGGGTCTCACACTTGATTGGTAAAACCCTTGAGTTCATGCAAACTCATATGAATAGTTACAGTGAGTTTCTGAGATGTGAATGCCAGTCAATTCTAGAAAGCTGATGAAAAAGAGAATCCCCTCCGAGAGTCGTCTTATTTTATGAACCATATAAAGGAAAAGGATTCTGTAGCTGATTTTGACTTTGGGAGAGATGGGAGCAGAAATAGGGGAAGATTTTAAATGATAACACAAGCATACGACACGCTAAAGACAGAGTTAGCATTGGAGTGGGTTTACATAGTATAAACAGCTTATATTTATGTTCAATATTTTGGATAGATATCACAATATTTGCTAGATCATTTATAAGTCAAGTTCTCAGTTTCTTGCATATAATACACTGATGTCGGTGTATCTTAATAACTTCCATTGCTTGTTTTTGCAGAGATATCAGGTATATTGCTTTAAAAATCAGCACGTGTGGAAAATCATTAAGACACTAACTCAATTTAATTGTCAGAGTCTTATCCACTTTCTCCTTAAAACTGATGGAGGGACTAGTCTGGCCTAAAAATTGTGGTAACAGGGAGTGTGAGGCAGGACCACAGCAGAGTATGGAGCCAGCGTGCACCAGCTCCTAAGAACTGATTACAGCAGTTGGTAGTTTAAAACTGGCCACACTGAGTATGTACACCATAGAAACTGGAAAACTACACATCAGGGAGCCCCAGAAGGTTGAAATAATTACACCAGCCCACCACCAGGTAGGGGCAGGCATGGGTGGGTGAGTCATTTTCACTAGGAGGGAATACATGGAAAGATAGATTCCACTAAACTGTGGACAGCTTGGTTGAGCGGCCACCTAGGGGCAGCAGGAGCTGTTAGGCTGTTGCCACCACAGGTGTTAAAAAAAAGAACAAAACCCCAGCTCCCGTTTGCATCAGGACACAAATAAACAGAGTCATTCTCCAGACAGCTGGCTCTCTTTGGGAATCAGTTTCAGCTAGTCAAACTGAAAACGAAGTCGAAGAGACAAAACCAGCCATGTAAGAGTCAGAGGCTGAAAAACCCTGCACAGAAGGACTAATGCAAGTCTGATGCTTACAAGAAAATGTCACCTCCAAACTCTGCCTCCACACATTCCCCCAAACCACACGGCTACAGACTAATCTCTTCCATAAATGACACCCTGCCGGATATTGGTAGCCTAAGAAAATTATAATAGAAAGTCTATAATAATAATGGCTCACCAACTGTCATTCATTCATTTCTCCACAGCACTCTCCTATTGACTGGAAGAGCCGTGGGCATTTCTACCCTTTGTCCGGGGAGCTATTTCATGCTTTATGGTAAACCCATGTCCTCCAACAGCTCAACACATTGACTTACCTTTAATATCCTGGTAACTTGAAAGCTGTTTGAGAACTAGAAGAAGAAGATAAAAAAAAGAACGGCTTCAGTATAAATATCCACTGGGAACTGGTAGGGCTCAGTGGTTTCCATCTGGAATTGAAAAGCTGCAGTTTACCTTCAGCTGTGAGATTGAATTCAGCAGTCACTCTCCCGTAGCTGTTGTTGATGCAGCAGTAATAGAGGCCCTGGTCTTCCTGACTGGCTTGAAGGATGGCAAAGGACACCGTGGAATTGTCCCCTGCACTGCAATGGGAGACATTAACATCATTCTGATGTTGCATTTTTCTCTAATACGCTTAAGGAGAAAGAAGCTAGTGCCTGCCTGTCCTCATCAGCCATTGAAATAATTTCTTTAACCATAGGGGAGGATCATGGTTTTTTTGTTTGTTTGTTTTGTTTGTTTTGTTTTGAGAGTCTTACAGAGTCTTACTATGTCGCCCTCAGTGGAGTGCTGTATCATCACAGCTCACAGCAACCTCCAACTCTTGGGCTTAAGTCATTCTCTTGCCTCAGCCTCTCCAGTAGCTGGGACTACAGGCACCTGCCACGATACCTGGCTATTTTCTTTTTGTTGTTGCAGTTGTCATTGTTGTTTTAGCTGGCCCAAGTGAGGTTTGAACCCGCCAGCCTTAGTGTATGTGGCCGGCGCCCTACCCACTGAGCTATGGGCACCACCAGAGTATGTTACTCTTGCTCTCACCACCAGAGAGTGTTATGACACCTAATTTCCAAACTTTAGCCTGTTTAGGAAAGTACTCAAAATTGGGAACAAAGACAAGAAGATGATTCACGTCACTGCTCCCACTCTGGGGTTATTTAGTTACAGAGGAGTGCTTTGCTCTTCTTAAATAGGCCCCGCTTGGACACTTTCAAGGTACGTGTTAACCTGTAGTCACATGTTATGGGGATTAGAAAAGATAACCCCCAAGGTTTACAACCTGTTGAACATTAACCGGTGTTCTATTTGAGAATTTATTTCTGCATTCTTTTGTCTGATTGGCCATATAAATCTTCACTCCTCAAATGTGCCTTTGAAGAGTTTTATCATATTCTTAGTTCCCTCATTATTTAATAAGTTCAAGAAGACCTTTGCTATACATTCATATTATTATTTGAGAAGCAAGGGTGAAAGAAATTAGCTAACATTTGGAAACCCATCAAATAATGCAAATGATCTCTCAGAAAACAAAGGAGTTAGAGTGGAGAAAACAAACGACTTCAACTAAGTCAGTGACTGTTGCCAAGAAGAAATGAAGTGAACATCAGCAGGAATTTAAAGGCCTTAGGCACACATCAGTAGTAAACAGAATGCTTACTAATGACAGATACTCCCTAGATAAGGTTTACATTTGTGTAAACACACCACAAGTGCAAAGGAGGCCTGCAAGATTCAAGTGCCAATTCTGAGCTCACAGCAAGGCTGATTCATTGAAAAATTCTGAAAATGCTGGTTACTTGTTCTACAGCTTTGTTCTACAGCTTCAGAAAATAATTAAAAATAACAAACTAGTACTGTTTTATAAAGCTGTATGAAACCTCCCTGATTTAAAAATCATATTTCTTTTCCATTATGATTCTTCTTAAGCCATACCTAGACCATCAGGGTAATGGTGGCATTTTATGGTTATTACATCAATCACAATCTAGGCATTCTCTGGAGTGATGTTAATAGAAGTGAAACTATAGCTCCAGTGTTCCATAGCTGCTCTTGGGGAATTATTTCTGGACATACCACATATGTTCCAACCAGACATATTTAATTTAATTAACAAGAAAACTCTCAGATTTTCTCACTTTTTCAATCTACTTCTGACAAAATTAAGGGAATAAGAAGATCTATGACTCAGGGAGCTGAAGTGGGACCTCTTTTGGCAGAAATAAGCTTTTTTTAATTTTAATTTTAATTTTATTATTATTATTATTATTATTATTATTATTATTATTATTGAGGCAGTGTTTCATTCTGTTGCCCAGTTAGATTGCAAGAGCCTCATCCTAACTCCCTGTGACCTCAACTTTTGGGGTTTAAGTGTTCCTCCAGCCTCAGCCTCCTAAGTAGCTGAGACTATAGGTGCCAGCCAAGTAGCCCAGTTAGTTTTTCTATTTTTTAATAGACACAGCGTCTTGTTCTTGCTCAGATAGGTCTAAGCTCAACCAATCCTCCTGCCTCAGCCTCTCAGAGAGCTAAGATGAACAGCATGAGCCCAGCACCCTGCAGAATGAAGCTTTTGAGGGTTCGTTAAGACCATCAAACCAGGTGATTTGTTTCTAGATTGTGTCAATAAAACTTGAGTTCATCAGCTCACTTGAGTAAGCATTTATTGCTAAGAAGGTATTTAAGGTACCATTAATGGTTGATCTGACGCGGGGTATTCTTGGGAATGATTCTCACTCACATCTCTCTCCTCATTCGCCTCTCTAATACTCTAGAAACCCAGAAATAAAATGTTTTTTTTTTTTTTTGGAGATGGATGCCTATCACCCTTGATAGCTGTTACTTTTCTGTAACCTCATGAATTGTTTTCATTTTCCATTTGATTGACTTTCTTAGCTTTGTTTAACCTTTTTCAGATCAATGGGAATTTATGAAACAGAAAACAAACACAAGCAAATCTCACAGACACACAGAGAGCTCATTAATCTCAGGACCACAGAACCTCAGACTAGAATATGATTTGACATGTTCCCCTGACTTTAAAGACCTAGTGCAAGATTCTGTGACTTCCTAAGACCTCAGAGCTCAGTGGTGGCAGAGCCAGGATAGAATCCTTCATCATTCTCCCTGTCTGGACATCTGGCTGCCATTATTTACCCAGATATTGTGGATATGGAATCTCTACTTCAATTTTCCTTTTCACTTCCTAGAATTTATTATATTCTTTTACAACTGTGTGGTGAAATAAACAAGCAACACCTGTGAAAAGTAACCGGGGCAGAAATCACACCTTCTCTGGACTTGGGCTATTGACTTTGAATCCTTTGTCCACAAGATAGTAGAATCTTCATGAATTTCTGCAAACTGGCAGCTTAATTTTATATTTCCAGAGTAGTCAGGGAACATCTCAGCTTGAATCTTTTTCAGTAATACTGGAGCTAGAAACAAGAGATTTAAAGGTCAGTGCAGGCAAAAGCTTCTGCATTTCATCTCATTTAATTCTCACAACAATCTGAGAGTCAGGAATAATAATAGTTATTCCCAACATAGGATGAGAAAATTGAGTTCTGAGGGAGATGGGGCTTGCCCAGACAGTAAGAAAACAAACAGGTCAAATTTTAAAAAATTTTTAAATTACAAAAAAAAAAATTGATCTCTAATGACCCCCCCCAAAGGAAAAAGAACAAATTAATCTAATAGAAAACTCTCACTTCTATTATTTAAAATTCCTTGGGTGAGGTCTGTAATACTTAGAGTGAGGTAGAATGTAACAGATTTTTATAAAAAGGGGTGAGGTTTGAGAGAATCATAGGTATCTAGTCTGTAGGGCCTCAGCCAATAAAAGATGCTTTTAAATGATTACCAGATGATCTAGGTCAAAATCAGAGCTTGGGATTAAGGAGTTGAATAAAGTCTGAATTATCCAGGTAACAACGATGAAGCCCCCTAAATGTAAAAGACAACTCAATAATAAGTTATTTGCTGAATGATATTCATTCATCTTCCCCCCTTGATCCCAGTTCTCTTCGCAGAAGATAACCTCATGAACTGGAGTCTGATATCACTCTCATTAGCAAGAAAGAATGAAATAGAAGCAATAAGGAAACGATGTCCATCCGTTGGGCTAAGACCTTTGAAAATCGCCTTTTAAGGGTAGCAGGGGAAGAAGGTAGGGTGAAAAACAATGTCTTCCCCTGCTACCCTTATTTACCCTTCACCTTTGGGCCCTGTATCCCAAAAAAAGGGTTAGAGGCAGTTAAATCAGGTCGAGGTCCAATATCACCGGCTCATTAACCAAGAATCTAACTATTATTCTTCACTGCCCTCCA